>SNQJ01S0146416.1:0-23921 GCA_010110895.2 Picea sitchensis
ATCAGGTCAATGTCTAGTGGAACAGTTATAGTCCACATTCTGCTACTTGGGAGGACACACATGAGATGCATCAACAATTTCCATATTTATTTCGAAAGTTTGATAGATAGATTAGTATTATCTATATTTGTTTTCATTATTAGACTGTACAAACTTTGGGATCAAGTTTAAAACAAGAGGGGGTGTATGTAACATCCAGATTTTCACTGACCGCATTTTCATAACACAGATTATTCTTTGAAGAAACTTGCATCCAAGTAATCCGACTAAACATGGTACTTTATGATTATCTGATTTGGTTTATGAGTTAAAGTTTATGCTATAATTAAATGTTGAAATTTTGATATGTCATTTGTATTGATGTATATCATTGTCAGGTATTATGATGAGGTTTCCTAAGTGTGCAAGAAACATGATGTGATGAGTATGTTGATGGCATTGACAGAACTCCTTGGACTCCATATTGAGTCAAGGAGTGGACTATTGACTTTGACTATGAGTACTTGATTTTATTATGCATGTATTAGTATGATGATTTCACTTATGGATTTCATGTATACGAGTTAATAATATTATTTTTATTAGTGGATGTAGGCATGGTGACGCTTGGTAATCAGACTCACATATAAAGTAAAGGGGTCATACACAGATATCAGATTGATGAGGGAGAGGTGTGGAAACGTCCCTATCAAAATATACTAGCACTTCCGTCGTGACCTGAACTGAAGGTTAACGACTACCTTATTCCTAAGAGGTTCATGATGTCGTGAGGGAAAACTGAGACAGTCACTCACGAGGATTTCTAAGGGGCGCGCAATAAGGAAGATTCATTATTCCTCAATAAGCCCTTAGTCTTACACAAGGTCGACAAGTGGAGTATTGACTCCCAACGTCAGACAACTTCCAAACTAAGTCAGAATGGAGAATGAAAACCATGGGGCACATCGATGTGTCTTGAAAGGCACGTCGCATGTTAATCTAAATACAATTAAAGAAAAGGAAATGTCAATAGAAACTAATAAAAAATTACAAGACTTTAGAGGATAAAATGAATACTTAGAAATTGTTAGAGAAAAGAACACAAATTTAATATTAATTTATAAACTAGAAAACATAACCAAAAAAATATAAGTCTAGATGTTTTTGACTGAATAAAGTTTATAATAATGGGTTTAAGGAAAATTAGACCAAATAAACACTAGTAAAGAGAGAATACAAATTAAGACATGTGCACAATGTGTGCATGAAATTAATAAAAAGATTTTTTTAAAAGAAAATTAATTCATGAGAGAATGGGTTGTCAACATAGAGTTAGAATCCTAAGTCAAACTAGACTCTAAATACTAACTAAGAGAAGAGTCATAATCAAACCACAATTGTAACTTAGTTAGGAGACACAATAAAGGAGAAATTGGGGAACTAAGGGACAACTACGAGAAAATCTAGGCACTAATTGTGGATGTGAGGGAAAATGCAGAATTATTTTTATTAAAAAGAAATAAACATGTGCAACTTGGGGAAGTGTGACATGTGTTGGAGGTGAATAATCTCTAATTTAATTATAAAATTTATTTAATTGTGCATGAATTGAATTGACAAGTATCAAGACAAATTTTCTTATAACAAAAAGGAAGAGTAAGGAGGAATGGACCATACTGTTGGATGACTAAAATGTTGGCAAAATTTATATTTGACTAGTTTACTTATGTGAGTTGGGTTGCAAGTCTTTTGTAGGAGGTGGAATCCTCTCCTTGCGAGGGCAAGCTTGAGCTAGTTTGGATCTGAAATTTTGTGTGTGTCCCCTTTGCGGCTCGAGGGGCTAAGGGGTAAGAAGAGTACCCCTAGCATTGGATGGGAGGTACTAGTGAAGTCCATTGGTTAGAAACCAAGAAGGGACATTATGTAGAACTAAGCGAAATCAACTTCACAAACAAATAATCTTCTGGTTATGGGATTTCATTATTCTAGTTATTTCATTTATCATCGAATATTCTAGTTGTTTTTATTTTACTTCGAATATGTATGGTTCTTCAAGATTCTGTTAAGTTTTTCTAGTCATTCGAGTATGTAAAAATGATTTGTCATTGGTTATTAATTAAAAGTCATGTATTTAGAGTTTGATTCCTTATCTCCTTTTTCCACGATATTAAATTATTTTCGATAGCCTACCTCTAATTAAACATTCACTATTTTTCTTACCTATATTCAATTGTTGTCTTGGATTGTGTAATTTATCTTACAGTTTCCATTTATGTGGGAGATGGATTAATCCACTGAAAGGAATCATTGTCGTCTTGGATTATTTTTTGTTAGAAGGATAGGATCCTTTATTGATATAACCGTAGATCTAGATCGGTATGTCCTCTAATGATTTGAATCATAGCGGACTCTTAGGAAACAATTTTCTTCACGTGGTATAGCGTTGACCTTTGATCATGGAATTCGTTGTAATTCGAAGCTAGTTATCATATTTATAAATTCTTTTAGTTACTTTCTCGGTACCGATGATTTTTCCTTAAGATGAGTAGATTGAAGACTTCCTTTAAAAATATGTTATAAATATAATTTTCGACTGTTAAATAGTTGGGTTTTTTTGCACAAAGAGCGGAAGGGTCTCTTCTTAGCATAATTACATTTTCTCCTTAGCAAGAAGAATGCTTTGTTTGGTTAACAATGGTTGTTTTTTTGAAATATATATATATATATATATATATATTATAGTGGTTGTTACTGCTACTATTACGGTCCTCAAAATGAAGGTGACTGGACATGCCCTAGATGTGGCACTGTAAGAGCGATGGAAACATGAGGATGTGTGGTATGCCAAAGCTAATTGATATCGGATCAAGTATGCACTTAAAGGAATTGATTTCAAAAAACTGATTGATATCGTATTGTTGTGTGATACACCGAAGCAGATTGATTCCCTATGAACTTAAAGGCACATATGCAAACAAACAAAAATTCAAAGTGACTCAAAGGTCGACGGTTCAAACCTCGTGCAATAGCTACATAGTTCGTTGCAAAACGTCAAGTTTGTGGTATTACTCACACTGCTATGATGGGTCTCAAACCTCTCAATAGCCACCTCCGTGATGGGTCTCAAACCTCTCACTAGATTGTTTGGTTGTTAGATCGTTGAGGTGGATCATATTGGAACGTGATCACTTTTACTTAAAAAGGAAGAAAGCAAGCAATACTTTAATGTAAGAACAACTTGTTATTTCATAGAACTAGTTGTAACTGGTATCATTATTATATTTCTTTATTATGTTACTTACAATAGAGTAAAATAATTACTTGCTTTCATGACAAGAATTGCAATATTCTATTTTTTAAGTTTTCCACGATTTCCTTTTTCTTTAAAACTAATAGGCATTGTAATCTCGGGTGAAAGTTTCATTTAAGCTTGAAGAAAATTTTGTTCGTGTGTAATTCAATATCTTTTATGTTACAACAAAATTTAACACTTTGCAACTTGTAGTGATTAATACCCACTTGTCAACGCTCCTTGTTTTCTTACGTCCCGGATTCTTTTGTCTTAAACGTGTAGTACACTAAAGTTCGTGGGCTCTCCCTTGGCGTCTTTGTTATTGTTGTTGACCTGTGACTTGGATTAAGTGATACCATGAACCTTATTACACCATTATAGTAGCTGATATTGAATCCTAGGTTATTAAAAAAATAAGGTGGATGGAAGTTTGTTAATTGTTTTTAAGTGGCAAGGTCTCACACACACAGTAAGTGTAGGTAGATGAAATTCTCCTAGTCTTATTCAAGTTAGAATTATTCTTTTTCTGTTTTGAGTAGGGAACAATGAAGAAAACAACACAGAGTGAATAGAGCTAACTTATTAGTTGTTCTCCCTCTTGTTTTTGAGTTGAATAGTATAATTTCCACTTGCCACTTGACATTGTTAACGCCATGTTTCCTATGCTATATAGAATCTAAAACTAAGAGTAATTTAGTAGTTAATATTACTGAAACCGATAGTATCGTTATAAGGAAAGTTATCACCTCTAATTTAATCACAAGTTAAACCTCTCTCTCTCTCTCTCTCTCTATATATATATATATATATATATTCATAATATAATGGCATTGTAAAATTAGAAGCATGAGTGTTAGGTAGAGTGATATGGATCAATGATTCGTTTTTGGGATTTATATTAATGATCTATAATAATTATTTTAAGTTAATTATGTTGTTAAATGGTTTATTTTTATATTAATGAAAAGAAAGTAAAAGTATGGTTTTAATGATTTTTAAATGATCTTATTGGAATATCAATATGACCTATGTTATGACATAACTAAACTAAGGTGCAAAATTGCGCAACTTTAAGTACGACCTATGTTATGACATAACTAAACTAAGGTGCAAAATTGCGCAACTTTAAGTACGACCTGTGTTATGACATAACTAAACTAAGGTGCAAAATTGCGCAACTTTAAGTAAAGTAGATAGACGAATTTGCATGTGTACATATTGTTATATTTTTTAGAATCATTGAAATTATTGTGAGGTTTTCTTTAGTTATTGATGAAATGTAGTTGTATTTTGTGTAGATGATATTTTTATTTTAATACCATGTTTGAAATGTTCTATTTAGTTGCATTATGTTAAGTCACTCTATGATTAACAAAGAAAAAACAAAAAAAGAGCTACATTTGTTGTATTCGCTTACACAGGATGTTCAGTAAACCAGAGGGTCGTTACATATGGTATCGGAGAAGCATTCTACTCTGCGACACTGGAATTGTTATATCTTCCAATGCAAATTTTAATTAAAGATGTAATTACTAATATAAATTGAAAATTGTTTTATGCAGGTATAATGGTTAGAGGACAGATAATGAGTAGACATCGAGGTGTGGGAGGAAAAGGTATTCCTGCTCCAAGTACACCCACATCTGAGGTATTTGCTCCACAGGGAGAAGAGAATACCACCGAGAAGGAGCATTTTGCAATGGGCGATGTCATGGGTATGATAAGGTCTTTTCAAAGGATGTTAGAGGCGTTGATAAATCGCCTTGATCAAGATGAGGGCAGAGGATCTACACCCATTGAGGGTTTGCATCGTCCTCCTATAGTTAGTGGTAGTGTTCATAGAGAACTCGAGAAAGTAAAATTTCCCGAGTTCTGGGGTTCCGCAGAGGGTTTAGTCGTCGAAGCTTGGTTGGAGAATATGACAATGTATTTTGCATTGCGCGATTATACCTCCAACATAAAGGTCCATATGCCAGTCTTTCAGCTGAAAGGGAGTGCACTTCTATGGTGAAGGACACTCTTACCACAACTGAATACAGCCATTGAAGACATGTCTTGGGAATTGTTCGAGGAGCAATTCCGAGAGAGGTACTTATCTGATGAGTTCATTGAACGACAACGTAACAAATTCAATGCTTTACGACAGGGCAGTTGTACAGTATCTGAGTATGAGGAAAGATTTATGGAGTTTCTCAAATATGATCCGCACCTAAACACTGAAAAGTTAAAGGTGAATAAATTTGTTTTTGGTCTCAAATACAACATTCGTGCTAAGGTGAGGATCTTGATGCCTCAAACTTTACACGATGCAGTGCAAAAATCTTTTATCGCTAAAGAAGAGTTGAACAATGGGGGTCAAGGTAGGACTCCTTCTAGGAAGACAGTACATATGCCACCTAGAGCGTCGCAGCAGTAGACACTCATTAGACAGACTTGTGTCCACTATGATACACCCAGATGACCTGTATTTTCTACACCATGCAGACAAACTACCAATCAAAGGAATTTGTATAGAGCACCACCATAGCAACAGTCGCGTCGACCTCAGTAACAAAAAAGTATAGATCTATTCCGCAGAATATATCAGGACCTCAGAACCCTAGACCAGTGGATTATTCCTCCGGAACTAGGAGCACCGACCCAAAGAAAAAATTTTGGACTTGTGGAGAACCCCACTATGAGAGAGATTTTCCTATCGAGAAGGAGAGAGCTACCGGATCGGTAGGAAATATGTTGGTAGGAGATCTAGGAAATACCCATATCATTCATGCATCAGTGAATAACCGTCAGGTCAAGCATCAATATACAATGCTCGCGACTTCAGGTATGATAGCAAATCAAGAGTTTAGTATTTTTGATAGATCGAGGAGTTATTGAGAGTTTCATTTATAGTGTTGTGCTCAGAAGAATTATGGTGAAGGCAGTCGAACAAGATGAGTTTAGATATGTAGAATTGGCATCTGGTGCCAAGCAAGAAGTTGGAGAAAAGGTTAAGGATTGTAACATTAATTTGGGTGATTTCTTCGCAAATGTAAACTTTTATTTCACAACCTTAGGATCCTATGACATTGTGATTAGAATGGATTGGTTAGAATCTCACAATGCGATACTTAATTGTAAGACGAAAAGATTAATCTTAATTGATGATTTGGGAGATAAAAGAGTAATTGTAGGGAGAAACCAATGAGTATCGCTAATATATATTACTTCCCTACAATTACAGAAAATATGCACAAGGGATGTAATTTGTATGCCATTTTAGCTCTTAACGAAAAGGGTGACACAGAAAGAATGGAAGACTTTCCAATAGTATCTGAATTTGTTGATGTTTTTCCTGAGGAACTACTGGGTTTACCGTCGGAGAGAGACTTGGAATTTACTAAAGATTTAAAACATGAAACATAACCAAATGCAAAAACGTCATATTGGATGTCAACCCCTGAATTACAGGAGTTAAATATGCAATTTAAAGGGTTATTATATTTGGGACTTATACATCCAAGAGTATCACCGTGGGGTGCACCAGTAATTTTTGTAAGAATGAAGGACGAAGCGTGGAGGCTTTGCATTGACTATCATCAAATAAACAAAGCCACAATCAAGAATCGATACCTGTTACCAAGGAATGATGACTTATTTAATCAAATGAAGGGGCAGCTGTATTTTCAAATATAGATTTGAGATCGGGGTATCACCAATTGCGAATCAAAGAAGAAGATATTCATAAAACAATGTTTAAGACAAGATTTGGACATTACGAATTTACTGTATTACTGTTTGGTTTGACAAATGCCCTTAATGTATTCATGAGTTTAAAGAATGGGGTATTCCGCGAATACTTGGACAAGTTCGTACATGTATTTATTGATGATATATTAATTTACTTTCGGACAAAAGAGGAGCACTACGAGCATCTGAGATTAGTTTTACAGTGCTTAATAGAAAACAAGTTGTATGGAAAGTTGTCGAAATGTTATTTTTATCAAAGAAAGATTCAGTATTTGAGACACATTATTTCTGGAGAAGGTATCGTTGTGGATCCAGTGAAGGTAGAGGCTATTATGGAATGGCCAACACCCACAAACGTGCAAGAAGTACGTAGTTTTATGGGATTAGCATTATATTATCTCATTTTTCCATGATATTAAATTATTTTCAATATCCTACCTCTAATTAAGCGTTCACTATTTTTCTTACCTATATTCAATTGTTGTCCTAGATTGTGTAATTTAGCATATGGCTTGCATTTCTGTGGGAGATGGATTAATCCAATGAACGAAATCATCTTCGTCTTGGATTGGTTTTTGTTAGCAGGATATGATCCTTTATTGATATAACTGTAGATCTAGATCGGTCTGTCCTCTAATGATTTGAATCAGAGCGGACTCTTAGGCAACAATTGTCTTCAAGTGGTATAGCATGATCTTTGATCATGGAATTCATTGTAAGTCGAAGCTAGTTATTAGATTTATGAATTCTCTTAGTTACCTTCCTAGTACTGATGATTTTTCCTTAAGATGAGTAGATTGAAGACTTCCTTTAAAAATCTAGTATAAATATAATTCTTGACTGGTAAAAAGTCATTTTCTTTTGCACAGAGAGCGTAAGAATCTCTTCTTAACATAATTATATTTTCTCCTTAACAAGAAGAATGCTTTGTTTGGTTAACAATGGTTGTGTTTTCGTGTATATATATATATATATATATATATATATAGTGGTTGTTGTCACTGCTATTGTTACGATCCTCAAAATGAAGGTGATTGGACATGCCCTAGATGTGGCACTGTAAGAGTGATGGAAACATGAGGATGTGTGGTACGCCAAAAGCTTATTGATATTGGATCGAGTACGCACTTAAAGGCATTGATTTCAGAAAGTCGATTGATATCAGATTGTTGTGTGGTACACCCAAGCAGATTGATTCCCCACGGACTTAAGGCACAGATGCAAACAAACAACCATTCAAAGTGATTCAGAGGTCGATGGTTCAAACCCCGTGCAATAGCTGCATAGTTCGCTGCAAAACGTCAAGTTCGTGATATTACTCACGTTGCTATGTTGGGTCTCAAACCTGTCAATAGCCACCTCCGTGAAGAGTACATCCAAACGCTGACAAGTATCACTGGATTGTATGGATGTCAGATCGTTGAGGTGGATCAGATTGGAACATGATCACTTTTACTTAAAAAGGAAGAAAGCAAGCAATACTTTAATGTAACAACAACTTGTTGTTTAATAGAACTAGTTGTAACTGGTATCGCTATTATGTTACTTACAATAGAGTAAAATAATTACTTTCTGTCATGACGAGAATTGCAATATTCCATATTTTCAGTTTTTCACGGTTTCCTTTT
The DNA here is from genome assembly GCA_010110895.2 of Picea sitchensis. Lineage (NCBI taxonomy): Eukaryota > Viridiplantae > Streptophyta > Pinopsida > Pinales > Pinaceae > Picea > Picea sitchensis. Next base: position 8,629 of record SNQJ01S0146416.1, read on the forward strand.
TCTTTAAAACTAACGGGCATTGTAATCCCGAGTGAAAGTTCCATTTATGCTTGAAGAAAATTTTGTCCATGTGTAATTCAATATCTTTTGTGTTATAACCAAATTTGACACTTGGCAACTTGTAGAGATTAATACCCACTTGTCAACGCTCCTTGTTTTTTTACGTCCCTGGTTCTTCTGTCTTAAATGCGTAGTACACTAAAGTTCGCAGGCTCTCCCTTGGCATCTTTGTTATTGTTGTTGACCTGTGACTTGGCTGAAGTTATAACCTGAACATTGTTACTCCATTATAGTAGCTGATATTGAATCCTAGGTTATTAAAAAATAAAGTGGATGGAAGTTTGTTAATTGTTTTTAAGTGGAAACGTCTCGCACACATAGTAAGTGCATTGTTACGCCATTATAGTAGTTGATATTGAATCCTGGGTTATTAGAAAAATAAAGTGGATGGAAGTTTGTTAATTGTTTTTAAGTGGCAAGTTACAATGCATAGTAAGTGCAGGTGGACGAAATGCTCCTAGTTACACCAAAAGGCATACATTTATTGACAATGGGCACAATTAATGATCTTTTCATCTTATTTAACCTTAAACCCTAATATGATGGCTATGCATTGAAAATGCTGGCATATTCTTAGTTGTCCTCCAAAATTAATGGGTCAAATTTATTGTTCATAACTCTCTTGCATTTATCAAGGCATCAGTTAACATGTTTACTTTTTAACATTTACCTAATCACATTAAAAAATAACTGTAAGGATATATAATTACCACGTTTAAATGATTAAATAAGATTAAACCATGGCATCTAAATAATTGTCCACCAACTGTTAGCCACGTTTCGGCGTTCACCAGCACTATGTACCTTTCGCGTTAACCAACCGCCACTTTACGGCTGTGCTAGTCTTATTCAAGTTAGAATTATTCGTTTTTTGTTTTGAGTAGGGAACAACGAAGAAAAAAACAAAGAGTGAATAGAGCTAACTTCTTAGTTTCTATCCCTCTTGTCTTTGAGTTGAATAATATAATTTCTACTTACCACCTGACATTGTTAAGGCCATGTTTCCTACACTATCTACAAGCTTAAACTAACAGTAATTTAGTAGTTAATACTAATGAAATCGATAGTATCACTGTAAGGAAATTATCATCTCTAATTTAATCACAAGTTAAACTTCTCTCTATATAATTATGTATTAACATTCATAATATTATGGCATTTAAACTTCTCTATATAATTATGTATTAACATTCATAATATTATGGCATTGTAAAATTAGAAGCATAAATGTTAGGTAAAGTGATATGGATTAATGATTCGTGTTTGGGATTTAAATAATGATTTATATTAATGATATTAATGATTTATAATAATTATTTTATGTTAATTATGTTATTGAATGATTTGTTTTTATATTAATGAAAAGAAAGTAAAGTATGGTTTTAATGATTTTTAAATGATCTTATTGGAATATGATTACAACTTGTTATGACATAATTAACTAAACTAAGGCTCAAAATTGTGCAGCTTTCAGTAAAGTAGATAGACGAATTTGCATGTGTACATATATTTTTAAGAATCATTGAAATTATTGTCAGGTTTTCTTTAGTTATTGATGAAATGTAATTGTATTTTGTGTAGATGATATTTTTACTTTAATCCCATGTTTGAAATGTTCTATTTAGTTGTGTTATGTTAAGTCACTCTATGATTAACAAAGAAAAAAAAAAGAGCTACATTCATTGTATTCGCTTACACATGATGTTCAATAAACTGGAGGGTTGTTACAGGTCCATAGAGGACAAGTCTTGCTTCATGAGGTAACAAGTCCGGTCTTGTGGTAAGTGCCACTTTAACAACTGAAGCATTTGAGCCTGTTGTAAAGAGTCATTTCTTGATTATGAAAACATTTACTTGGAATTTATACTTTTTGCCTCATTTCACCTTGGTGGTTGACATGGTTTCCTAATAAATGGGTCAACCTAAGGAAAAGGTTCGCTACTAGGGGGTCTTCTTGAAGGGTCACTGTACCATTCTGACACACACTTATCACTTTCCACACTTCCTCCCTTTTGTTTCCTCATATTTTGGGTTTTCGAGATGATTGACCCCAAGAAGGGCTTGTACCTCATTTAATGGGAAGAAGGGGATAAAGGCGCAGAGGTGTTATAGCTGGAAAAATTTAAAATCCATAAATGATCCTTTTAGATGCTATCCCTAAGGTCCTAAGAGAAATAAAACCCTTCTCCATAAAAATTCAAGGACCTTTTAGAAAAAGAAAAACACATAATTAATAAATGTCTCACTTGTTGGGGGAACACATTTGTGATGTCTTTTACTTTCCTTGCACATGGCACTCCATGTGTTCTTAACTTCATGTGGCATTTTGGTGCCCCTTACTTTCCATTGCACATAGCACTCAATGTTTTAGAACATAATAAATTAATGGAAAATAAGAAGGCTTGGAAAAATGTTGCATTGCAAATGAAGGATGCAACACCCCCTCCACAAAGGCACCCATAGATGAGAGAATATGAGCCCTTGATATGTCAAGAAAAACATGCCCAAAATTCACACCCCATCCACCTCATACTCATTACATAACTCAAAGAGGGTTGTCTTTGGAAACACTCCTTGACTTGGGGATTGATCTACCCAATAGGGCATCATGACAACTCTCACATACTTAAATTTGACAAATTTTATAAGGTGTTTGAGCATTTGTTTAGTTTGAAAAGGGGGGATTTGATGCACATGTTTGGGTGGTTCTTTTATTGAATACAACTTACTTGGAATGATACATGTGACTTGTGGACCCTTGGAGGGCGTACATGTTTGTCTTTGCAAGACCTTGCAAGATGAAAGTTACCCATGGAGGAATTGTGCCATTTTGACCTTCATGGGGGGTTGAAGACCCCAAGGATGGATGTCATACGCCATAGGATGGGAATTGGAATCCAGAGCTCTTGTGCAAATGAGATGATGAATGTTTCCATTGGAGGCACTTTGACAACATTAGAGGATGACATCATAGCCCTTTTCACTTGGACATTGGCCTTTGGAGACCTAGGATGTCACATTCTGAGCCTTTGATGTCATACATAGGCTACGGTTTTGGTGGGCTTGATTGTTCCAAATGTGATGTGATGTGGTTTAAAGTGTTATCACATGCTAATTTGCATTAATTTTTCCCAAAGCATCTTGTCCTTGTGCTATCTTTCCACTCAGATTTTAAAACTTTTTCACCAACTTCGTCAAGCTCCCATCACTTGAATCCTTCACTCAATTGATCATCCAAAATAGTCATGTCCACCATGAGTCAAAAATTTGGCAAATATCCCAAACCTATACCTAGCCTTAATGCTTATCTAAATCCCTTAATTCCATCACTTCATTCATTTGTACCCTTATTTTCATATTCCCGTTGAAAATAAAAAATATATCTTTTATTAGGCACCCTTATCCTATCCACAAAGTCATGCGTTAAGCCTTATATGCCCAAAGTCCTTAGAAAATAGAAAAAGGGTTTATTATTATTAATTTAAATATTCTTATATTAAAATATTTATATTAATATTTGATCCAATATTTAATTTATGGCATCACGTCAAATCATGGGCACGAATCTCAATTTATAATGTGGAAAAGTCAAAGGGTGGATGGAGGGCGCACATACATATTGGGCATAGAATTAACGCAGAGATTAATTATGTGAAGGCAAGCCGATATGTAAACCAGTGGTTTTTGGTTGGGGAAATGTGTCCTTACGTGATGAATATCGGGGGTAAAAGTAGTGTGGATTAAACCACTCCAGCCCAAGCCCGATATAATAAATGCAACCATTTATCATATAGTTTATGTGCGACATATTTTCAAGGAATGCATTTCAATAATAATTATGGAATTTCCAATAAATGAGATTCTTCCTCACGGTGAAAAGGTTTTACAGAGGTAAAATTTAAGTTTTACAAATTGAAGAGATTAATGTTTAGTTCCATGGAAAAGAATTAAATGGGAAACTGCACCTGAAAGGAAGAATTTGGTAATTCTTTATCGAAAGGTTTTACAAAAGTAAAAGTAGAAGATCAAACGTATTTTGCCAAAGATGGTAAACAAGACATGGTTTTCAAACCCATGAGAAAAAACAAGACACGGTAAATGTTTTTCACAGTGAAATGGTAAATTGGGCAAAACAAGACATGGTTTTCAAAACCATGGGAAACAAGCAATAAATGTTTTTTCAAAACCATGGGCATGAATTAAATTGTGGAAATTTAATTTTAAAGTATAAAAAATATTTGGGAATTATTTTTATTCAAATATATTATTCCCAAATATTTAAGGAAAATTTGGATAAATAAAATTAGATTTGGAAAAAGCACAAGTGACATTTCAAAGAGGATGTGGCAGTCAGTTTCCGCAGCAGCTGAGACTTACAGGACAATTTTCGGATGAACCAGAATGAGTTTTCAAAATTCAAAGGAGGTTATTGTCAAGCATGGACCCTAGAACATTAAACTTGTTCATTTTTCACACATGTGTCACGGATTGGGAGATTCGAGGGAATCTTGGAACCATATTTTTCTGTTATGATTTCATGTTTGAGACATGTTTTTGTGACACATATTCCGGCAAGCTGGAGATGAATTTCAAGAAACTAAGAGGGGTTTTTCTTCAAAACGAGTTTATCTACAAAATCGTTCTCAGATTTTACACAGTTGTTACGGTTTGATAATTACAAGTGGCGTTTTGAAGCCTATTTTTTCTCCTAAAAAACCGAAGATCAGTTAAACGTGTCATGTTCTATTTGTAATTGTTTATATTTTGGGGAAGACGCTGAAACGTTTCAGTTCAGGTATTGTAATTGGTTTCTAATTGAAAGGAAATCGAAATTGTATAAATGATAGAGGTTTTGAATGTATTAGTGTTGGCAGAAGTGTAATGGCACATTTTTGTTGTTTTTGAACTTTATTGTAATTTTCTGGACTTGAATTGAATACATATGCAGAATCTTTTGAAGTCTCTATGAAAAGATTCTAATGGTGGTAATGTGAGTTTTGTCTCCTTTCATTGTATATATTTCCAATGTTCTTTATTTCCATTTCTATTTTCTTTTATTTAAATTGGAGAGTTAAATGCCCATAATTCATCTCGTGATGCTCTCGGCTGAAGCAATTTAAACTGTGTATTTCTTCCTAACCAATTCAGAATTTATTCCATTAATTCTCTGATGCAGTTACTTTTTTTTCCCTTTCCTCTTACACTCTGCAAATTTCAATTTACAACTCAGATTCATTGTCTCATTTAACCTTTATCCTCTTGAGAGTTCTATTGTCCAATCATTGTTTTCATTCACTTTCAGAATTTCAATTCCATGCCCCTAAGTGTGCCTCCTCTTCTTAGTCAACAAATTTATAAAAACCCCCAAAACAATCTGAATCTAGACATTGATTGTCAAAGATATATCAAGTGACACGAGAGAGCCCTCTCTGAGTTGAGCAGGCTAGTGCCCAGTTCTAAAGTAGGTTGAAACAGTTACCTCTGTCGTTTTTCTATTAGCCAGACAAAATTTACAGAGTGCTAACATTCTAGCGCCATTGTCGGGGAGCGAAGGTGAAATCTTCCATGGGAGAAACGACAAAGTTCAGATCTGAGTATTGATGGTGAAGAGTATTCAGAAGCAAAAATGTTGTACATCATTCACCTGACAACTCCATTTTCAAGAATCTATCATTCAAAATTTGTATAGCGACTCCACTGTCCAAAGACTCGGTAGCCTGAAGATTTTATTAGCGACTCCACTCAAGATTCAAATTTGATTCAGAGACTCCACTGGAAGATGAGATCCCTTGACGAAGGTATGAAATGACATCATGGAAGAAAACAATTACCTAAAGTTGAGTTTTTTCCAAGACATAATATTTTTGTTATTAATTCCCTGTTGTCCTTTCCTAAACATGCTAAACAATTTTTTCTTTACCTGCTGCATTTAAATGATGATCGTGAGAGTCTTGCAATTGTACATCCTCCTCCTAAAGTTGTACATATATCTCCTCAGTGTATCATTGATTTTTGATCAAAATTTTCCATCTGAGCCATGTGATGACCATAACCAAGTTGATGAGCCTCATGAAACCAAGGTTGATATTTCACCTCTTGTACTTGATCCAACACCCTCGAAGATTCAAAATAGATACAAACCCTTAAAATTACCTCACATCCTTCATGATTTTCCTCCAAAGCACTATAAGTACTTACCTGTGTTTGATGGAGAATATGATGCCATCACAGCTAAAAAACACATCCAATATTTTGAACATTTTATAGATTTGTTTGAGATTGATCATGTTGATGTTTGTATGAGGGTCTTCTCTCAATCCTTGAAAGGGGATACCAAAGACTGGTTTAAACACTTGTAACCAGAGACAATAAACTCATGGAAGGAATTGAAGAATGTATTTTTTAAGTTTTGGGGCAAGAAGAAATCTTTGGATTTACAGCTTATAGAGTTCTATGCCTTTACAAGGCATAGCAATGAAACTGTTTCTACATTCAATATGAGGTTTTCCAGTATTTATTACAATTTGCCCAAAGAAATTCAACCCATTGAAGCTGCTTCCATGCTCCATTATACAATAACTCTTCATCCAGATTTGTCTTTCCTCCTGATGGAAAGAATACCTAAGTCCTTACAACAAATGTTTAATGATGTTCATGAGATTCAACACAATATCCAAGCATGTAAACAGATTCGAAATGAGGAGTTAGATGCTAAAAAACATGACAACGAATATGACCAAAAAACAGTTGATTTGAATCTTGAGCAGAAAGTTAATAATATCATATTCCCTCTTGAAGGTTTTAATGCCAATAATTTTGCAAAAAATTATATTCCACTTGTTGAAAGAGGAGGTGTTGATTTAGCTTCTGATCCATCCCATGATAAGCAGGGGGTTGATTGTTTTATGTATTCATTTGTAGACAGTCAAGAAGATGAATTTTCAAATCACCTTGTTGAAGAACAGGTTGATGTTCCAATTTTTTTCTTCTTAGATGACATTGCGGATGTTGTTGATTTGCCTATATATGATGAATATGATGATGATTGTGATGTTGACTTCCTAGAACAACTAGATGTATGTTCTCTATCATAAAATGTTCATTGTTAACAGTGTAATGAGAGCAATCAACCTACATATCACAGTTACAAAGAATAAAGTACCAAATCAACTGAAGAGAATTCTTTACCTTTATGTTTTTCTTCATTTAAATTGTTGAAAGAAAATTTTAAGATCATCATTGAAGCAAATGAATGTGTGTTGATGTCAAATCACACTGATTCAATGAAAAAAATTGACAAGAAATTGCAGCAATATTCTCATGTGTTTGATGACTCTGTTACTTGTTATGTAGAAGATCTTGTCAGTACAAAATTGCATCCATTGGTCGAAGATGAATCTGAAAACGAATGTGTTCAACAATCCAAATAAATTGAAAAATGTGCATATGACAGCAGTGAAGAAAATGAAGAAGGTTTTGAGTTAGGTGAAAGAGCCTTGTCATTGTGTTTTGTTTCTTTCAAATTGCTTAAACAAAATAATTATATTATTTCAAATCAAAAATCCTCCAGGCATGATGTTGAATATGAAGAGAGCAGTGGACTTGCAAATGAAAACTATCTTCCACTATTTTATTCTTCCTTTGAATTGTTGAAAGCAAATCATGAGATAACAGACGAAGCAGGGAAGTCTGACTGCATTCACAGTGGCATTGTTTTACATGACAAAATTGTTATCAGTAAGGAAAACCAACAACCTTCTCATACATTTAATAACCATGTTGTTGATTACATGGAAGGTTATTTCAGTTCATATTTGCATCATGTGTTCAACTACCAGCTTGAAAATAAAGATGATGGTCAATCAACATCCGTGTTAGATATGGATTTTTTTCCACCAGGGATTTGATTTCAGCCAGCACTGTCTTTTGATTCAGAAGATTGTTGTTTCCAACAGTCTCAACATATTTTTCAACCTCTTGGTGCCAATCAACAGGTTAAATCACATGAAAACAAGAATGCAATGGAAGGGGTGAAACATGATTGTTGTTTTGTACATGTTTTAGAAGATCCATTTTCAGTTTTGTTGGAGGTAGTACACAGTGCAAATGTTTTTGATTTTTTTAGATTTGGATTTATGGATGAATTTTTGAATGAATTATCAGTAAAAAGGCTTTGGAACAAGCAAGCGCAAAGAAAAAAAACAGTGGATAAAATGTTGTCATGGTTGCATTGACATTATGATTTCACTTGATTGACAGTTCATTTTAGTAGTTAGGGTAGGTAGGAGTGTGCAAATAAGCTTGTTGGTCAATCATTTTTCAGTTTGGATTTCCAATAGTGTGTACATTCATATTTTAGCGGTGTATTCAGTGTTCAGTATCCAGTTGAGAGAAGTGTGCAGAGTTTGGTTTTCAGCAGACATTGGTGACAGGTCGGAGCAGGGTACACACACATGTTTTGGGAGCAACCCAATGGATTAGGCACAGGGTCTACGAGTTATTTGCTACCTCACTGGGAGGATAACATCCCCATTTGGATCCTATGTTATCACATATTAATTTTCATGAATTTTTCCCAAAGCATCTTGTCCTTGTGCTATCTTTCCACTCAGATTTAAAAAACAAAAATCACCACCTCTTTCAAGCTCCCATCACCTAAATCCTTCACTCAACTGATCATCCAAAATAATCATGTCCTCCATGAGTCAAAAATTTGGCAAATATCTCAAACCTATACCTAGCCTTAATGCTTATCTAAATCTCTTAGTTCCATCACTTCATTTTTACTCTTATTTTCATATTCTCGTTGAAAATAAAAAATATTCTTTTTATTAAACACCCTTATCCTATCCACAAAGTCATGTGTTAAGCCTCATATGCCCAAAGTCCTTAGAAAATAGAAAAAGGGTTTATTATTATTAATATAAATATTCTTATATTAATATTTATATTAATATTTGATCCAATATTTAATTTATGGCATCATGTCAAATCATGGGTACGAATCTCAATTTATAATGTGGAAAAGTCAAAGGGTGGATGGAGGGAACACATACATATCGGTCGTAGAATTAACATGGAGATTAATTATGTGAAGACGGGCCGATATATAAACCAATGGTTTTTGGTTGGGGAGACATGTCCTTACGTGGTGAATATCGGGGGTAAACGTAGTGTGGATAACCGCTCCATCCCAAGCCCGATATAATAAATGCAACCATTTATCATATAGTTTATGTGCGACATATTTTCCAGGAATGCATTTCAATAATAATTATGGAATTTCCAATAAATGAGATTATTCCTCGCGGTGAAAAGGTTTTATAGAGATAAAATTTAAGTTTTACAAATTAGAGAGATTAATGTTTACTTCCATGGAAAATAATTAAATGGGAAGATGCACCTGAAAAGAAGACTTGGATAATTCTTTATCCAAAGGTTTTACAGAAGTAAAAGAAGAAGATCAAAAGTATTTTACCAAAGATGGTAAACAAGACATGGTTTTCAAAACCATGGGAAAAAACAAGACACGATAAATGTTTTTCACAATGAAATCGTAAATTGGGCAAAACAAGACATGGTTTTCAAAACCATGAGAAGCAAGCAATAAATGGTTTTTCAAAACCATGGGCATGAATTAAATTATGGAAATTTAATTTCACAGGATAAAAAATATTTGGAAATTATTTTTATTCAAATATATTATTCTCAAATATTTATATTATTCCCAAATATTTAAGGAAAATTTGGATAAATAAAATTAGATTTAGAAAAAGCACAAGTGACATTTCAAAGAGGATGTGGCAGTCAGTTTCCATAGCAGTAGAGACTTACAGGGCGATTTCGAATGAACCATAATGAGTTTTCAAAATTCAAATGAGGTTATTATCAAGCACATAACCTAGAACATTAACCTTGTTAATTTTTCACACAGGTGTCACGGATTGGGAGATTCAAGGGAATCTTGGAGCCATATTTTTCTGTTACAATTTCCTGTTCGAGACATCTTTTTGTGACACATATTTCGGCCAGCTGGAGATGAATTTCAAGAAACCGAGAGAGGTTTTTCTTTAGAATGATCTTATCTACAAAATATATTGTCAGATTTTACACAACTGTTACGGTTTGATAATTACAGGTGGTGTTTTGAAGACTAGTTTTTCTCCTGAAAAATAGGAGATCAGTTAAATGTGTCATGTTCTATTTGTAATTGTTTCTATTTTGGGGAAGAAGCTGAAACGTTTCAGTTCAGCTATTGTAACCGGTTTCTAATTGAAAGAAACTCGAAATTGTATAAATGATAGAGGTTCCAAATGTATTTGTGTTGGCAGAAGTGAAAAGGCACCTTTTTTTGTTTCTGAACTCTATTGTAATTTTCTGGACTTGAATTGAATACATATGCAAAATATTTTGAAGTCTCTATGAAAAGATTCCAATGGTGGTGATATGAGTTTTGTCTCCTTTCATTGTATGTGTTTCATGTGTTCTTTATTTCCATTTACATTTTCTTCTGTTTAAATTGGAGAGTTAAAGGCCCAAAATTCATCTTGTGATGCTCTTGGCTGAAGCAATTTAAACTATGTATTTCTTCTTAATTAATTCAAAATTCATCTCATTAATGCTTTGATGCAATTACTTGTTTTTCCCCTTTTCTTTTACACTCTACAAATTTCAATTTACAACTCATATTCATTGCCTCATTTAGCCTTTATCCTCTGGAGAGTTCTACTGGGCAATCATTGTTTTCATTCACTTTCAGAATTTTGACTCCATAGCCCTAAATGTCCCTCCTCTTCTTGGCCAACAAATTTATAAAAAACCCCAAAACAATATGCATCTAGCCATTGATTGCCAAAGATATATCAAGTGACACAAGAGAGCCCTCTCTGAGTTGAGCAGGCTAGTGTTCATCTCTAAAGTAGGTTGAAACAGTTACCTCTGACGTTTGTCTATCAATCGGACAAAATTTACAGAGTGCTAACATAAAGGAAGAAGATGCATGGCATGACACCTTCACACATGATGGATTGACACTTGGCCTTTGGAGGCCCCATGATTTGCATCTTGAGGCTCAACGTCACCCTTCTAGGGCATGACATCACCCCTTGAGGGTTTTACTTTATGCAAATTTTATTTTTGTAAGTTGTAAAGGAAAATAAAGGGGGTCGGCCCTCTTTTAATTTGTTGTTTAAATTTTGTGTTGACAAATTGGTTTAGATGGCCTCATATAAATAGAGGCCATCTCATTTTCATTTTTACATCTCATCACTTGAGAATTACATAACTCTTGCTGAAATTTTTGCCCTCCTTGGGCAATTCACTATCTCTTGTATTTTGTGCAAAATGGATGGAAAGTTTGTATATTGGTGGAATAAAGGCCAACAACTTCTCTTGGATGCTTATTCTTGGCAATTTGTTGGAATGGGCTTGATTCGGTTAGTTTCTGACTGGTGTTATTGGGGAAGACCGAGTAATTACCTACGAGCTTCGATCAGCTTCCTCCTTTCTGATGGGAGAGAAGACCAAGTCATGACCTTCGGACTGGGTTCGGGTAGTTTCTTACAATTGTTGAACAAAAGATGCAATTGGGTACCCGTTTTTGTAAACATATAAAACAATGTGAAGGTTGCTCTGGAGCACTAGCATGTGGGGTAATGCGATTGAACAGGAACAATAGTGTTGGGTTAAGCAGCCCAACAAATGAACAATCTCGATAAAACAAGAAATGATCACACATTGGATCAACGATTAACGATCATCACAGCATTTCATCGCGCATGCTATAAACATGTTGAATGAACCACCCACCCTTTACTTACTGCTTCACCCCACAAGTCTTTGGAAACAGTTATTGCCTCAAGCATGCTTCTTGCCACTTGATGGACTGAGGGTTGATTGAAAATGTCGATAAGGCACGCTTGAAAGGTCATTGAGACTGTTTTTAGCATCTTTGATAAGGGTTTTTCATGCTATCTCTTGGATTAGGTAAGGCATTTATGCAATTTTGTGTGTTTCTTCTTGATTTCAAGGTTATTTTTTTCAAACCATTGGAGGAGTATAAGGCCATACACCCTGCATCAATGAATTTCTCTCTATTGTTATTGAAAAGGCTTAAGGATTGACACGGGAGTAAAAGGGCTTACACCCTTGTAGCAAGACCTTGCTAAGGTTTATCTTCTCTGGGTAGTAAAAGGGCTTACACCTCTAGAAGATTGCTAAACCCTAGCTCAGAGCAAGAGAATCCATTACCCAATAGATAAAGACATTAATCTTTGCATTGGAGATTGAATATTGTTGTTTTGGTAAACATGAATTTAAAGAGATTGAATTGTTCAAGTTTGGAATTAAATTTTACTTGCTTAAAGCTATCTTGTGCCCTAGGGGCGTCTTGATTTGCCAAGTGTTTGAGTTGTTGTAACAAGCATTAAGCTACAACCATTGGGGCTACAACAAACTCACTCTCTCTTACTCTTTTACAACTTTTCTACCACTGAAATTCACTTGCAACCTGTCATAATTGATCTATTGTTTAAGAGTTATTGTTTGGGTGGCTTACTTGTTGATTTTAGTGGCTAAAACTTCTTGTTGTAGCAAAAGTCTTCTACAGCCATAAGGTCGTTATAAAACTCTGTGGATAACACTCATTAACAACCCCCTCTTTCTATCAAGGTCTTGGTTTAAATATTGGAAGATTGTCTACCAATTGTTAGCTTTGTTATCCAACATCATACACTTGATTTTGATGGTTTAATTTGCAGTTGTCATAGTTTATTTACTGTTGCAATGTTGGGACAACAAGGTTTCTTGTTGATTCCCCATTGATTTAGAGGCTTATATCATCATATATTGTATTTTTTTTGTTTGTCTAACGTTTTTTTGCAGGTACACAACCTCGACAACAATTTACGATCTTCCAAGGACTTTTCCTCAAGCCCCTTTCTCATCCTTGACTTTGACCTATATGGGTACTCTTCAATCTCTTTGTTTCTCTGATCGCAATCCCCCTAGAGTCACCCAAGAAGCCTCCCATGTGTTGGATTTTTCCTTCATTAAAACAAGTGGGACATCTATTGAGGTGACAGTGGTAGTTGTTCCTAGTTGTGTCACACACTTGTGGCTTGGGTTGGGCTTTGCCCAAACTACAATGTGTGCGATAACATTTTTGGCGTCGTTACTGGTGAAGATTTTGAATCCTTTCCGACCCATAACAACACTTGGAAATTTATCCCAAAACCTTTCCCTTAGCTTGTCTGGCGACTTCATTTGAGGGAAGTTCCCTTTTCACTTTTGATGAACTTCATGTAAGTTTATCTAGTGACTCCATTGTGATAAGGTACGAAGATTTCATTGAGCATTCATGTTGAACATGAGTATGATGAAAAATGGTTTTTTGGACATTGCATGGAATGTATCCTTCCCTTGATGTTGAGGACATTCCAAGGTTCCTGCACCCATTCCTCCTAATGTTTAACAAGAATCTTCCAAGGTTCAATGGGGATTCTTCTGGTGTTGTCTCACACATCTTGTCATTTGTGAGATATGCATCCACGCTCGACAAAAGACATGAAGACTTTTTGGTGAGATCATTCCTATCCTCATTGAGGTGAGATCAAAAGGATTGGCTCAGGTACGCTTGTAGTCCAAAGAGTATCCCTTCCCGTAAGGTCTTCGTAGAGGACTTTCTCAAATTTTGGGGTCCAATATCCCAGAAATTTGAAGACAAATATCATAAGCTCATGATAGCTCTGCGAGAGGAGGGACTTTTAGATATTTTTTAAGGTAATACAAAGGTTGATGATAATGAGGCATCCTTGAAAGACGACTCCAAGGAAGTGCAGGATCTTGACAAAACATCACTCTCCAAAGAGCAATCCCATGATGACGAAAAGAACAAGGGTTGCATGTTTAATCTTCTTGAGAACAATAAGATGAAGCGCTCCTCATTGAGAATTAAGCCCCTTGTAATGAAGAGGTGTTGGAACAACATGTCCATGAAGAAAGCTCCCAAGAAGAAAAGGAATATTTTCTATGAAGTGCAACATGTTGAGGACTAGGATGAGACATCGGTATTCATTCTCTCCTTTGATGAATTTGTCTAGCCTTCTATTCCTCCTACACAAGAAGATGAAGAAGTGATCAGTTCCAACAATGCAGATAAGTTCATGGAGCAACCCTCAGATACAGTTGGCAATCATATTGATGATTTCATATGTGTCTGGAAGCATAGATGGGATATTGGTCGTTTCGGTTTCAATGGAGATCCCATCTACAACATCAAGGGTAACTTCCAGATAAAGAATGCAAGAGTCTTCCCTTTGGAAGGTTGTTTTTCATATGTAGACGATCAAGGTGCTTGGAAACCTAGTGATGATATGATCACGGACCTTTTTCATCCACCATGGGATGGCTTTTTGCAATACGCTTATGTTGATCCCTAGACATACCTTGGAGGTTATCCTTTTGAGAATTCAGAACTATTATTTGATGAAGATTCTCAACCATCTTTGTGCTCGAATTTTGATGGACATGAGGACATCGAAGGGTTGTACAAACCCTTAGACGTAACAAAATATCATGTATCAATTCATAAAATTCCAAGTGCTTTTAGAGTATGGATTCATACTTTCTCATATGGAAACACTATATTGGCTCGACATCATTTGGATACATTTTCAGAAGTTTACAATTCCTTTGCCTCCTGAAATCAGTATGAGGATGTGTGTATCAAGCTCTTCTATTCATCTCTCACAGGGAAGGCCAAAGAATGGTACATCAATATCCCTCCCAAAACAATTACCACTTGGGAAGCATTTTGAAACATCTTCATGAAAAGATTTCTAGAAAATGAAGGTTATGTATCACGATCTATGCATGTCCCATGTCTTGTAAATCATAATATATTTTTGGGATCTTTCATCTCCTCTCAATCTTCAGAAAGAAGTGATCATGTAAGTGATGAAGAAGATGAGTCATCATCTACATGTGGTAGCCCTATTCAGAGATGGGTGGTGTTAAGAACCAAATATTAATATAGCATAGAAAAACCTCAGAATAAGTACTCAACGCCTTGAAAAAAAGATAATTTCAGATAATAAGCCTCTTCGAGGGGGCAACCTCCTTTTACCCCACATAAATGTTCAAGTACAAGATGACTTCAAATGAAAATGTCTCCTTGGTATATATCGGAGACTAGGAGGTATAATTACAACTAATGGAATAAAGCCGACATAAAT
>SNQJ01S0146418.1:5820-28585 GCA_010110895.2 Picea sitchensis
TTGCCCATAAGAAAAAGCAAAACATGAAATGTGATCTTTGAAAATGATGAACCAGGTAAAATCAAGGATAAAGGGATGGTGAGCTTGAGCAATGGCAAAGGAGATTCTCAAGATGATCTGATTATAGATGATCTGAAACATAATTTTCTCAGTATAAGTCAAATGTGTGATAGAGGATGTGAAGAGGTGTTCACGTCCAAAGATTGTAAGGTGAAAAATGTAAACTCGGGACAAGTGGTGGCTAAAGGCATAAGGATAGATAATGATGTTGATATTGAATCCTCCCATGAAAGAAAACAAGAAGTAGAAGAAGAATCATGTCATAAGACGGAAGCAGAAGTTGTGAAGTTTGAGAAGTCAAACACCCAAATCAAGTTCTTGAACAACTCCATGACCCTGGATGAGATCCTGGATAGTCAAAGATCACCAAATGACAAATCCGGTCTTGGATACAACAAGGAAGAAATCAGTACTCCTAAGAAGTCTAACACAGGTCCTTCATTTGTAAAAAGGGAAAGTAGGTATGAGAGTGTTTGTAATGGTTTTTTCTTGTAATGAATAGGGTAATAAAATCTTTGTATTGTAGGCATCATGGAAGAAAAATGAAGTTTTTGTAATAGAAGATCAGAGAAGCGTGATAGGGGGAGTCATTGAGTTATGACAAGAAAAGGTTTATGAAGGAGTCTCTGTGAGAGAGGTGAGAAATATTGAGTCTTCTAAAGAGGACACAGATGAAGCTGAAGATGAACAGGTCCAAGAATCAGAAGGAGAAGACTGTGGGTTAGATACAAATAAGAGAATCCATCCTGTTAGGGGGAGTATGTATTGGTTGAATATTTGATACCTCTAACAAGTATTGTAACAACTCGGTGGGAGCATGTTTTATTTGACATTGATGTCAAAGGGGGGGAAAGGGAGTCTTTTAGATTCTATAGTTGGAGGTCCAAACAAATTAGCATAGTCGTTCAGGCTTGTGATCAATGCCAAAGGGGGAGATTGTTGGCATGTTTACAGGCAGAGTGTGCTTGTCATTGATGGAAATATCAGAGTGTGCATTGATGGTGAAATAGGAACAACGTAATCTTAGGTGAAGAAACAAATAGTATGAAGAGATCAAATCTCAAGAGAGATAACATTCTGAGATGCACAGACGAGATCCCACACATCGAGTCTCACAGAAGGATTAAAGTTCGTGGCCTTTAACACTTAAAGATTTGAGAAAGACAAAGCTCAGAACGAGGAGCGACAGTGGTTGTTCGATCACCAATCCCGAATACCTAATGTCTGTTAGATCAGAGTCCAATGACCAAAGGAAGCACAAAAGAGAAGTACAAATTTGATCTGTTGGATCTTAGCACTGAGGACTAGCAGTCGTCGGATCCATTATCACTGCGAAGAGGATAAGGCTGAGAGCCATCCTCCAACTACACAAAATGTGAAATTGCAATAAGATATGAACCATTGGATCCATAGGACACATGGCAAGAGATCAACATTTCGCTGATTCGTGAACTGGAAAAGTCAAGGGTAAGAGTTGTAGGAACTAGCGAAACGCGATGTCTCGATGGGATCTGGATTGTTGGATCATAGAGGGCTAAGGGTCGTTGATATAGAGTATGTTGGATATCGGGAGTTCGAAAAGTCAGGGTTGGCTCACATTCAAACACCGGCCGATATGTGAAGTCACGATTTGATCACAACTGTCAGATAAATTTCAAGTGGAAGGACAAGATAAGATAGCAAAGTTGCATCATAGAAATATCGAGCCTTCGATCCAATATCCTAATCAAATGACCATCATTCACTTCGGATATAGAGTTGTGAGGAGTTTACACATAGGAAAGTTTGATATTTAAAATCCCCGGAATGCAAAGTTTCGTCAACCATCGAATCTAGAGATCAAACAATGACCATTAGATCATGGTAGACCATGTCATCAGAATACGTCAGCAAGGACACATGTCACAATAAGACAATGACAAGTGTCAAGTTGATTTGAAATTTCCTGTACGTGGAAATCACAAATCTGAGTGACACATGGTAGCTGCTCGGCTCATGACACGTCATTGAGTGACACAAGAGTTACGTCACTCTAGGAGTTTTGCTTCAGGATTTTTACCACCAGTACTTTCCCAAAGACCCGAAGTACCCAAGGTTGAAATACCCAAAGTGGCGGATAGTCATTGGATTAAAGAGGACACATGTTAGTGGATTGTCAACTATGGGAAAAATCAAAGGAAGAGAAAACAAGAGTTTGAGAATTGAAATCTATGAAGTTCGGAGACCTGAAGGAGATCTCGACCATTGATCTGAGGGGGACATGAGTCATTGTATCGTGAAATCTGGGTGAAATGCTCCGGCAATAAGCGGATTTTGAGAATTGAAACTCCTGAAGCCATAAAGGAAAAATCGATCTCATCCATTGGTTTGGATGGACACGTGTCATCTGATCACTGAGACCAAGGATTGTGCATGGACAAAGGAAAGAAGGAAGAACCATTGATTGAAGAGGATAGATTTCAGTAGAGCTGCCATTCTGGAAGATATCCAGTCAACAACAACAGGGTTCGAGATTTGAATCTCACGGAGCCCGAATAATGAATTAAATATCATCCATTTATGGAGGAAGGAGACATATGGTCTGCATACTTGAGAGGACAGATCTGAACCGTCCGTTTAGGAGCACCGTCAATATCATGAGATCAATGGTTGTGCTCCATTGCAGGGCCAGAACATGCTCAGACCTTAATCTTTCATGAGTGGGTCGCAATTGAAACCATGGTTTCAGAGAAAGAATGCGTGGAGGCTCATAGTGAAAATCAATTTTGTCTAAACCACATTTGGATGCACCCACAATCGTGTGGTCTCATGAATCTCATAGCCCAAGGTCATATCATGAAAAGGATCCAGCGCTCATGATCCGGATTATTTTCGGCATGAAATGAGATCAGAGATATAATACAGAAATGCACAGAGATATCGCAAAGATTCAATAATATAACAGAAATGTATCAGAGATGTAACCATAAACACAAATATAAAGTAATACACAATTTCTATTAATTAAAGAAATGTACAAAGACTGTAAAAATGCAGAGTGGAAGACTCGCTAGAATGGTGGCAACTTATCTCTGAGAAGAGATGTGATGGCTACTCGAATTCGCAAGAAGATGATTACAATGAGTCTCTAAAGGCCTTTTTACAATAAGAAGGAATGCCAAGAACCCTAGACATCCAAAAACCTAACCCTAGGATATGATGTGCCAAAAGTCATGTGGGCCCCGTTTGGGTAAGCGAGTACATCAACTTCCCGGGGTCGTAACTTTTGCATACGATCTTCGTTTTAGGTGTGTGATAGCTCGTTGGAAAGGTATCATCGAGGAGATTAATTTTGGGGGATCAATAATGATATCAAATATCATTGAGAACCTTGATCTCGAAAAACCTTCATTTGGGCCCTCAAAATGGCCCTAGAAGTTAAAAAATGCTAAAAATAGTAAATTGCCAAAATTGCCAGAAAACTATTTTGAGCTAGCTGGAAAAGGTGGGTGGCCACCAATATCCAGCTGGATCAGGTCACTAGAAATAAATTGGGAATTTCCTTTTTGATTAGGCAATTGGTCACCGCTGGTGGTCACATGAAGGAAGGGGCTTAGAAGCCAAAGAAGCCATAATTGACTGGTTTTAACTGACATAGAAGACGAAGAGTCTTGACTTCCAGAGAAGCTAAGGAATATCAATATAATGGCCACTAATGATGAACTCACAGGGAATAGAACCACCAGAGAAGATGAAGAGTTTCCATGCTGATCAGGAGATGACTCGACGTGAGAAAAGAATGTAGAACAGAGAAGTGAATTTTTTTTGTTGTCAACTATGAAGGAGTGAGGAAGATATGTAGTGAACAACCTATAGGGAAGAACAATGACATTGTAAATATCATGCAGCATTGCGCATGAGGTATGAAAAAGGTGAACAGAGAGTATAAAAACACAGAACAAAGAAGAGATGAGGGTTGTTGTTGAGTGTGATTTATGCGGGTATAAGAATGCAATGTGAAGGAGATGAAGCATAGAAGAAGAAAGAAACAGAAACACATATCTGAGAGAAGAACAGAAAGAAAATCATACACGAGGAGAGAGACACTAATGTAGGCAGAGCAGAGTAGTGTAGTAGAACATTGATGAGACTAATAAGCACTAGATAAATGTTGTATCACTATAATAAAGTTGAAAAATGCAAATATTTATATTTCAGGGTGGTAGGGAGGTGCTACAAAGGATTGGTGTCCTCAGAGTTTCAAGTGGGTGCTTGAACACAAGGAGTTGTAGCTTCCATATGGTTGCAGCCAGAAAAATCAGGGTGGCAAGGTTGTGCAAGGGAGAACTATTATTCTGTGTTATACAGGTCGGTGCTTGTGTGACTAGAAGTTGGTGCTTCCATCCAATTGGTGCTGGAACACTTATGGATTTGGTGCTTCCTTCTAGTGGGTGCTAGAGAAACCAAGGATTTGGTTTTTCCTTCTAGTGGGTGCTAGAGAAACCAGGGAGTTGGTGCTTCCTTCTAGTGGGTGCTAGAGAAACCAGAGACTTGGTGCTCTCAGCATGTTGTAGTTTGCAGAATAGAGGTGGTAGAATCACAATGATTTGGTGCTCATAAGAATGATAATGTACAAAAAATAAAGGTTACTTATCATATCAAGATGAAGAGGTTTTTCCCTTTATGGGTTTCCTCAGGAAATATTTGTCTCAGTATATTTCATGTGTGTGATTGATGTTGAATATTCAATTGCTTACCTCCATGAATTATTGTGATTGTCATTGAGTGATTTGTAAAGAGTTTAAAATAAGCATAATTTTTTAAGCACAACAACAACTGATTCACCCCCCCTCTCAGTTGACCAACAGAGATAGATTGCAGATATTGAAAGGAGAATTAAATATCACACTAGTTCCAATCCCACAATTATTCAGGACTGTCAACAGATCTTTGATTCCGGAAGATATCCAGTCAGAAGCAATAAGGTTTGACATTTGAATCTCACGGAGCCTGGATCATGGAGTATATCTCAATCGTTGATGGAGGAAGGAGATATCTGGTTCACAGACTTGAGAGGATAGATCTGAACCATCCATTCAAGAGAACCGTCAAGATTGTGAGATGAATAGTCGTGCTCCATTGTGAGGCTATAACATGCTCAGGCCTTAATATTTCATGAGCAGGCCGCAATCGAAACCACAATTTTGGAGAAAGGACACGCGGAGGCTTGTGGAAAATTGCAGGGTGAGAAGAAGTTTGGTCTAAACCACCTTTGGACGTGCCTACAATCACATGGTCACATGAAGCTCATAGCCAAAGGTCATATCATGAAAATGAGCCATCGCTCACTAGAGAGAAATCGAGAAGTGCCTTTTTGATTAGGTGATTGGTCACCAACGGTGGTCACGTGAAGGAAGGGGCTTAGAAGCCAAAGAATCCATAATTGACTGGTTGTAACTGACAAAGAATACGAAGAGTCTCTACTTTTAGAGAAGCTAAGGAATCTCAACATAACGTCCATTGATGATGAACTCATAGGGAATAGAACCTCCAGAGAAGATGAAGAGTTGCCATGATGATCAGGAGATGACTCGACGTGAGAAAAGCATGCAGAATAGAGAAGTGAAGTGTTTTATTCTGTCAAGCTATGCAAGAGTGAGGAAGAGTTGTAGTGAACAACCTGTAGGGAAGAACAATGACATTGTAAAATCATGGAGAGGCAATGCACATGAGGTATACAGAAGGTTCACTAAGAGTAGAAAAACAGAGAGAAAGAAGAGATTAGGACTATTGTTGAGTGTGATTGATGCGGGTAGAAGCATGTGGTGTGCAGGAGCTGAAGCGTAGAAGAAGAAAGGAACATAAATTCATATCTGAGAGAAGAAAAAAAAGAACAAAAGACATGAGGAGAGATACATTGATGCAAGCAAAGCATAGCAGTGTAGCAAAACAATGATCAGATTGATAAGCCATAGATAAATGTTTTATCACTATGATAAAGTTGAAAAATGAAATTTTTTGTATTTCAGGGTGGTAGGGAGGTGTTAGGGAGGATTGGTGTCCTCAGAGTTTCAAGTGGGTACATGAACACAAGGAGTTATAGCTTCCATCTAGTTGCAGCTAGAAAAATCAGGGTGGCAGGGTGGTGCAAGGGAGAACTATTTTTCTCTGTTATACAGGTTGGTGCCTATGTGACAGGAAGTTGGTGCTTCCATCTAGTTGGTGTTGGAACACTTAAGGAGTTGGTGCTGTCTTCTAGTGGGTGTTAGAGATACCAGGGAGTTGGTGCTTCCATTTAGTTGGTGCTGGAACACTTAGGGAGTTGGTGCTTCCTTCTAGTGGGTGTGAGAGAAACTAGGGGGTTGGTGCTTCATTCTAGTGGGTGCCAGAGAAACCAGGGAGCTCATGCTTCCTTCTAGTGGGTGCTAGAGAAATGAAAGAGTTGGTTCTCTCAACAGGTTGCATCTTGCAGAACAGAGGTGGTAACCGCATAAATAATTGGTGATCATAACAATGATAATGTACATAAAATAAATATTACTTATCATATAAAAAAGAAGAGGTTTTTCCCTTTATGGGTTTCCTCAGGAAATATCTATCTCTGCATATTTCATGTGTGTGATTGATGTTGAATATTCTATTGCTTACCTACCTGCATTATTGTGATTGTCATTGAGTGATTTGTAAAGAGTTTAAAATAAGAATAATTGTTTAAGCACAGTAACAACTGATTCACCCCCCCACTCAATTGTCCAACAGTTGGTATTAGATCAAGTTCCATTTATTTAAGGGTATATCCTAGACCTTAAACATGACTAGACATGGAGGAAATTCAACCAATAAGGCCCCCCCTATTCGATGGAACAAACTTTGGCTTCTGGAAAGTTAGGATGAGAACCTACATAATGGCTTTAGGTGCGAATGTCTGGGATGTGGTAGAGACTGGTTATGTAAAACTGATTGTATTATCTTCCAAGGATGACAAGCTAGAATTCAGCTTCAACGCTAAGGCTATGAATGTTATTCTAAGTGGACTTGAAGAAGAAGAATTTGTAAAAGTTATGCACTTAGAAACTGCGAAAGCAATGTGGGACAAACACATTAGCAGCTATGACGGTAATGATAAGGTAAAGGATGCCAAACTTCAAACCTACAAATAACATTTTGAACAACTAAAGATGAATTAGGATGAGACACTTAATAAATTTTTCTTAATTGTTGAGGATCTTATGAATGGCATGAAATTTCTTGGAGAGAATATTGAAGACATATTACTAGTTTAGAAAATATTAAGATCTTTTCTTGATAGATTCAATCCAAAAGTTTCTGCAATAGAAGAACTGAATGATCTTAAGACTCTGTCTATTGATCAACTCCTAGGAAATCTAACTGCTTATGAAATTAGTATTAGTAGAGATAAATCTACCACTAGAGAAGCATAATTTAAAGAAGACAAGAATGAGGATTCTGAGGCTAATGAAATTGAAGCAAAATTTGTGAGAAGACTAGAGAAAGGATAAGGAAAGTAACAAGCCAAGTTTCCCTTCAAATGTTTTAACTGTGGAAATATAGGTCACTTTTCATATAAGTTTCCACACAAGCAGAAGGACCAGAACTCTGAAGGAGAAGAGAAGTACAAACCCAAGAGATTTGGAAAAAAGGAAAGTTTATGTGTAAACAATGATGACTCTTCAGAAGACATAGACAGTGACTCTTCCTGTGAAGATAAGGAAAATGAATTCATGCTTATGGACAAAGAGGACTATGATAATAAAATCACAGGAAGTGATGCTAATGATGAAGAAGTTGTGGTTGACTTGGAAGGAGAGTTGATCAACACTTTGGAAGAGATTGACAGACTCAGACTTAAGAAGAGAAAGAAAAAACAATTGTTGATACAACTCAAGAAAGGAAGTAAAAAACCCGATGAAGACTTTTCCCTACTAAAAGTGGAATTAGAAGAGGCAAATAAAATCGAACACATTCTAAAACAACAGTTATCAAAAAAGAAGGCAATATGTGAAGCACTAGAAGAAGAAGTAGTGAAAACTAGGAAAGAGTTGGAGAAGTTTCAAGATTTGTATCATCAGAAACTATCAAGTATCAAAGCCTTAGAAGGATTAGCCATCATTCTAAATCAGAAAAGGAATCCAAAGTTGAAAACTGGTTTGGGTTATGAAGAGGGATCAAGTAGTGGTCATCCAAGCAACAAAGACTCCATCAAGTTTGTCAAATCTACAACCAATGACAACAACAAACCTACAGAAACAAAGGAAGATAATCAATCGCCCATGAGGAGTAAAGAAAGAGGTGTCATTACTGAATCTATAGAACAAATAAATAATACACCCTCTGCTCAAGGAAATCATCAGCATGGAAGAAATCAACCTGCTCAAAGAAGACAAGCATTTTCTAGGTACAAAGATTTTTTCTATGGATATTGTTTCTACTGTTCGAACTTTGGCTACAAAGCTGTAAATTGTTCCTTAAGATTTAGATATAAGCAATCAAGACACCCACGGAATACATATCTACCACAACAAAGAATTAGACTTCCAAGTAACAAATAGCCATAGATTCCAAATGGTCAAATTAAGTTTAGAGACATGCAACTGAGGAGGTCAAGAAATAATGAACAATCAATGAGTAAACATTGTTTCAAAAATCACTTTGACCTATTGAACAATTATCTTGAATGCTATAACTATCATAACTTCGGCCACAAAACTACAAACTTCCATCTGAAGAATTACAAAGTATATCCAAGGATAAAGCTCTTAGCTAGAAAGGCCAGCACATGGAAAAGGAAAGATAGTGAAAAATGTGGTTTACTTCTTTCAACTCAAAAACAAAAGGACTATTGGAATATAGACAGTGGATGTTCCAAGAACATGACTGGAGAAAAGGATAAGCTTCTTCTTATAAGCAAAATAAAAACAGGAAATGTGATGTTTGAAAATGATGAACGAGGTAAAATCAAGGATAAAGGGATGGTGAGCTTGAGCAATGTCAAAGGAGATTCTCAGGATGATCTGCTTGTAGATGATCTAAAACATAATTTTCTCATTATAAGTCAAATGTGTGACAGAGGCTATGAAGAGATGTTCACGTCCAAATATTGTAAGGTGAAAAATGTAAACTCAGGACAAGTGGTGGCTAAAGGCATAAGGACAGATAATGATGTTGATATTGAATCCTCCCATGCAAGAAAAGAAGAAGTAGAAGAAAATTTTTGTCATAAGCCAGAAAAATAAGTTGTGAAGGTTGAGAAGTCAAACACCCAAATCAAGTTCTTGAACAACTCCACGACCCTAGATGAGATCTTGGATATTCAAAGATTACCAAATGACAAATCCGGTCTTGGATACAAATAGGAAGAAATCAGTACTCCTAAGAATTCTAACACATGTCCTTCATTTGTAAAAAGGGAAAGCAGGTATGAGAGTGTTTGTAATGGTTTTTTCTTGTAATGAATATGGTCATAAGAGCCTTGGATTGTAGGCATAATGAAATAAAAATGAAGTTATTGTAATAGAAGATCAGAGAAGCATGACAAGGGGAGTCATTCAGTTATGACAAGAAATGGTTGGTGAAGGAGTCCCAATGAGAGAGGTGAACAATATTGAGTCTGCTACAGAGGACACAACTAAAGTTGAAGATGAACAGGTCCAAGAATCAGAAGGAGAAGACTATGGGTTAGATAAAAATAAGAGAATCCATCCTATCAAGGGGAGTATGTATTGGTTGAATATCTGATACCTCCGAAAAGTATTGCAACAACTCGGGGGGAGCATGTTTTCTTTGACATTGATGTCAAAGGGGGAGAAAAGGAGTGGTCTTAATGCTATAGTTGGATGTCCAAATAGATTAGCGTAGTCATTCAGGGTTTCCAATAATTCCAAAGGGGGAGATTGTTGGCATGTTTACAGGCAGAGTGTGCTTGTCATTGATGGAAAGAACAACAACAACGATGGCATGTCTACAGGAAAGAACAACAACAATAATGGAATGTTTACAGGAAGTGTGTTCTTGTCATTGATGGCAAGATTAGAGTGTGCATCGATGGTGAAACAGAAACAACATAAGTTCAGGTGAAGAATCAAACAATATGCAGAGATCAAAGCTTAGGAGAGATATCATTTTGAGATCCACAAACGAGATCCCATACATCAAGTCTCGCAGAAGGATCAAAGGTCGTGGCCTTTGACACTTAGATATTTGAGAAATCCAAAGCTGCGAACGAGGAGCGATAGTGGTCATTGGATCACTAATATCGAATACCCAATTTCTATTAGATCAGAATCTAGTGACCAAAGGAAGCATAGAGGAGAAGTACAGATCTGATATGTTAGATCTGAGTATCGAGGACCAACAACCGTTAGATCTAGTATAATTTTGAAGAGGATAAGGATGAGATACATCCTCCAACTCTGTGAAATGCGAAATCACGATAATATCTGAACCGTTGGATA
Source organism: Picea sitchensis (assembly GCA_010110895.2). Classification (NCBI taxonomy): domain Eukaryota; kingdom Viridiplantae; phylum Streptophyta; class Pinopsida; order Pinales; family Pinaceae; genus Picea; species Picea sitchensis. The sequence goes on from SNQJ01S0146418.1 coordinate 16,332, forward strand.
TTGAGGACACATGGAGAGAGATCATCATTTCACTGAATCGCGAACTGGAAAATTCAAAGGTAAGAGTTGTAGGAACTTGTGAAACACAAAGTCCCGATAAGATATGGACCATTGGATCACAGAGGGTTGTGGGCCATTGATCTAGAGTATTTCAGATATCGGGAGTTGGAAGAGTCAGGTTTGTCTCACGTTCAAACACCCAACACATGAAGTCACGATTTGATCACATTCGTCAGATGAATTTCGAGTGGAAGGACAGGATAAGATAGAAAAGTTGCATCGTAGAAAGATAGAGTCGTCGATCCAACATCCTGATCAAGCAAACAACATTCACTTTCGATATAGAGATGCGAGAAGTTTACACTCTGGAAAGTTTGAGATTTGAAATCCTCGGAATGCGAAGTTCCATCAACCGTCAGATCTAGAGATCAGACAATGACTGTTAGATCGTGGTAGACCATGTCACCAGACTACCTCGGGAAGGACACATGGTGCAATAAGACAATGACAAGTGTCAAGTTGATTTGACATTTAAGGTATGTGGAAATCACAAATCCAAGGGACATGTGGCAGCTTCTCGGCTCATGACACATCATCGAGTGATGCAAGAATTACATCACTTCGAGAGTTTTTCTTCAGGAATTTTACCACCAGTACTCACCCAAAGACCTGAAGTCCTAAAGGCCAAAATACCCAGAGTGGAGGATAGCCATTGGATTAAAGAGGACATGCGTCAATGGATTGCCAATGCTGGGAAAAAGCAAAGGAAGAGAAAATGAGAGTTTGAGAATTGAAATATCTGAAGTCCAGAGACCCGAAGGATATCTTGACCATTCATCCGAGAGGGAAACATGTCACTAGATCATGGACTTTGGGTGAAATTCTCTGGGATCAAGCAGAGTTTGAGAATCAAAACTCTCAAAGCCCGAAAGGCAAAATTGATCTCATTCATGAGTTTGGAGAGACACGTGTCATTTGATTGATGAGACCAAGGATTGCGCATGGACAAAGGAAAGAAGGCAGATATGTCAATTGAATATGAAAGATGTCAGCAGATCTTCCATTCCAGAATATATCCAGCCAGCAGCAATAGGGTTTGAGATTTGAATATCACGGAGCCCAGATCATGAAGTAAATCTCAACCACTGATGGAGGAAGGAGAGATCTTGTCCATAGACATGAGAGGATAGATCTGAACTGTCCATTCAGGAGAACCTTCAATATCATGAGATTAACGCTCATGCTCCTTTGTGGGGCCAGAACATGCTCAGGCCTTAATCTTTCATGAGTGGGCCACAATCGAAACCACGGTTTTGGATAAAGGATGCATGGAGGCTCGTGGCGAATTGTGGGGCAAAAATTTGTTTTCTATAAACCACCTTTGGATGTACCTACAATCATGTGGTCACATGAAGATCATAGCCCAAGGTCATATCATGAAAGGGAGCCAACACTCACTAGACAGAAACCAGGAAGCGCCTTTTTCATTAGGCGATTGGTCACCGCCGGTGGTCACATGAAGGAAGGGGATTAGAAGATGAAGAGTCTCGACTTCCAGAGAATCTAAGGAATCTCAGTATAACGACCACTGATGATGAACTCCTAGGGAACATAACTGTTAGAGAAGATGAAGAGTTGCCATGATGATCAAGAGATGACTCGACGTGAGAAAAGAATGAAGAACAAAGAAGTGAAGTGTTTTTTGTTGTCAATATATGTAGGAGTGAGGAAGAGCTGCAGTGAACAACCTATAGGTAAGAACAGTGACATTTTAAAGAGCATGTCGAGGCATTGTGCATGAGGTATGCAAAAGGTGCACAGAGAGTATAAAAAAATAGAACACAGAAGAGATGAGGGTCGTTGTTGAGTGTGATTGATGTAGGCAAAAGCATGTAGTGTGTAGGAGATGAAGCACATAATAAGTAGGGAACATAAACACATATCTGAGAGAAGAACATAAATCACAACAAACACGAGGAGAGATACATTGATGCATGAAGAGAAGAGCAGTGTAGCAAAATAATGATGAGACAGGTAAGCCATAGATAAATGTTGTATCACTGTGATAAAGTTGAAAAATGAAAATATTTATATTTCAGGGTGGTAGGGAGGTGCTAGGGAGGATTGATGTCCTCAAAGTTTCAAGTGGGTGCTTGAACACAAGGAGTTGTAGCTTCCATCTCATTGTAGCCAGAAAAATCAGGGTGGCAGGGTGGTGTAAGGGAGAACTATTGTTCTTTGTTATACAGGTCAGTGCTTGTGTGATTGGAAGTTGGTGCTTCCATCTAGTTGGTGTTGGAAMACTTAGGGAGTTGGTGCTTCCTTCTAGTGGGTGCTAGAGAAACAAGGGAGTTGGTGCTTCCTTCTAGTTGGTGCTAGAGAAACTAGGGAGTTGGTGCTTCCTTTTAGTGGGTGCTAGAGAAACCAGAGAGTTGGTGCTCTCAACAAGTTGCATCTTGCAGAACAGAGGTGGTATCCTCACAATGCCTTGGTTCTCATAATAATGATAATGTATAGAAAATAAATATTACTTATCATATCAAGAGGAAGAGGTTTTTCCCTTTATGTGTTTCCTTAGGAAATATTTGTCTCTGTATATTTTATGTGTGTGATTGATGTTGAATATTCTATTGTTTACCTCCTTGCATTATTGTGATTGTCATTGAATGATTTTTAAAGAGTTTAAAATAAGCATGGTAACAACTAATTCACCCCCCTTCTCAGTTGTCCAACATGGATAGATTGTAGAGATTGAAAGGAGAATTAAATATCACTCTAGTTCCAATCCCGCAATTAGTTAGGACCATCAAAATATCTTCCATTCTGGAAGATACCCAATCAACAACAATAGGGTTTGAGATTTCAATCTCATGGAGCTCGGATCATGGAGTAAATCTCAGTCGTTGATGGAGGAAGGAGATATCTAGTCTACAGACTTGAGAGAACATATATAAACCATCCATTTAGGAGCACTGTCAAGATGATGAGATTAACATTCGTGCTCCATTGCAGGGACAGAGAATGCTTCGGCTTTAATATTTCATGAGCGGGCCACAATTGAAACCATGGTTTTGGAGAAAGGACACGTGGAGGCATGTGGTGAATTGCGGGTGAAAAAGAAGTCTTGTCTAAACCACCCTTAGATGCGCCCGCAATCGCATGGTCACATGAAGCTCATAGCCCAAGTTCATATCAGGAAAAGGAGCCAGCGCTCACTAGACATAAATCGAGAAGCGCCTTTTTGATTAGGCGATTAGTCACCACCGGTGGTCACGTGAAGGAAGGGGCTTAGAATCCAAAGAATCCATAATTGAATGGTTGTAACTGACAGAGAATACGAAGAGTATCGACTAGCAGAGAACCTAAGGAATCTCAACATAACGACCACTAATGATGAACTCACAGGGAACAAAACCACTAGAGAAGATGAAGAGTTGCCATGATGATCAGGAGATGACTTGACATGAAAAAATCATGCAGAACAGAGAAGTGAAGTGTTTTCTTCTATCGAGCTATGCAGGAGTGAGGAAGAGTTGAAATGAACAACCTGTAGGGAATAACAATGACATTGTAAAGAGCATGCAGAGGCATTGTGCATGAGGTATGAAAAAGGTGCACAAAGAGTATAAAAACGTAGAACAAAGAAGAGATGAGGGATGATGTTGAGTGTGATTGATGTGGGTAGAAGCATGCAGTGTGCAGGAACTAAAGCGCTTAACAATAAAGGAACATAAATTCATATCTGAGAGAAGAACAGAAATCGCAACAAACCTGAGGAGAGAGACACGAATGCAGGTAGAGAAGAGCAGTGTAGCAGAATAGTGATGAGACTGGTAATCCATAGATCAATTTTGTATCATTGTGATAAAGTTGAAAAATGAAAATATTTATATTTCAGGGTGCTAGGGAGGTGCTAGGGAGGATTGGTGTCCTCAAAGTCTCAAGTGGGTGCTTGAACACAAGCTTCCATCTGGTTCCAGCCATAAAAATAAGGGTGGCAGGGTGGTGCAAGTGAGAACTATTGTTCTCTGTTATACAGGTTGGTTCCTGTGTGACTTTAAGTTGGTGCTTCCATCCAGTTGGTGTTGGAATGCTTAGGGAGTTGTTGCTTCCTTCTAGTGGGTGCTAGAAAAACCAGGGAGTTGGTGCTTCCTTCTAGTGGGTGCTAGAGAAACCAGGGATTTAGTGCTTCCTTCTAGTGGGTGCTAGAGAAACCAGAGAGTTGGTACTCTCAGCAAGTTGCAACTTGTAGAACAGAGGTGGTAGCCTCACAATGAGTTGGTGCTCATAAGAATGATAATGTACAGATAATAAAGAATACTTATCATTCCAAGAAGAAGAGGTTTTTCCCTTTATGGGATTCCTCAGGAAATATCTGTCTCTATATATTTCATGTGTGTGATTCATGTTGAATATTAAATTTCTTACCTCCCTGCNCCCCCTCATTTGTCCAACAATTGGTATCAGAGTGAGTTCCATTTATTTAAGGGTAGATCCTAGAACTTAAACATGACTACCCATGGAGGACCACCAACCAATAAGGCCCCCCTGTTCAATGGAGAAAACATTGGCTTCTAGAAAGTTAGGATGAGAACCTACATAATGGATTTAGGTGCAGATGTTTGGGATGTGGTAGAGACTAGTTATGTAGAGCCGGTTGTATTAGCTTCCAAGGATGACAAACTAGAATTCATCTTCAACACTAAGGCTATGAGTGTTATTCTAAGTGGGCTTGCAGAAGAAGAATTTGTAAAAGTTATGCGCTTAGAAACTCCCAAAGCAACGTGGGACAAACTCATTAGCAACTATGAAGGTAATGAGAAGGTAAAGGATGCCAAGATTCAAACCTACAGATTATAGTTTGAACAAATAAATATGAATGAGGATGAGACAGTTAATAAATTTTTCTTAAGAGTTGAGGAGCTTGTGAATGCCATGAAATGTCTTGGTGAGAATATTGAAGATGTATTACTAGTTTAGAAAATCTTAAGATCTCTGCCTGATAGATTCAATCCAAAAGTTTTTGCAATAGAAGAACTAAATGATCTTAAGACTTTGTCTATTGATCAACTCCTAGGAACTCTAATTTCTTATGAAATGAGGATTAGTAGAGATAAATCTACCACTAGAGAAGCATCATTTAAAGAAAACAAGAATGCGGATTCAGAGGCTAATGAGATTGAAGAAATATTTGTAAGAATACTAAATAAAGGATCAGGAAAGTACCAAGGAAAGTTTCCCTTCAAATGTTTTAACTGTGGAAAGATAGGTCACTTTGCAACTAAGTGTCCACACAAGCATAAGGACCATACATCTGAAGGATAAGAGAAGTACAAACCCAAGATATATGGAAAAAGGAAAAGTTTATGTGTAAACAATGATGACTCTTCAGAAGACACAGATAGTGACTCTTCCTGTGAAGATAAGGTAAATGAATTCATGCTTATGGCCAAAGAGTATTATGATAATAAAAGCACAGGAAGTGATGCTAATGATGAAGAAGTTGTGGTTGACTTGGAAGGAGAGTTGATCAGCTCTTTGGAAGAGATTGACAGACTCGGACTTAAGAAGAGAAAGAAAAAACAATGGCTGATATAGTTCAAGAAAGGCAGTAAAAAACCTGATGAAGACTTTGCCCTGCTAAAAGTGGAATTAGAAGAGGCAAATAAAATTGAAGATATTCTGAAACAACAGTTATCAGAAAAGAAGGAAAGATGTGAAGCTCTGGAAGAGGAAGTAGTGAAATCTAGGAAAGAGTTGGAGAAGTTTCAAGCTTTCTATCATCATAATCTATCAAGTATCAAAGCCTAAGAAGGATTAGCCATCATTCTGAATCAACAAAAGAATCCAAAGTTGAAAACTGGTTTGGGTTATGAAGAGGGATCAAGTAGTGGTCATCCAAGCAACAAAGACTCCATCAATTTTGTCAAATCTACAACCAATGACAACAACAAACCTACAGAAACAAAGGAAGATAATCAACCGCCCAGGAGGAGTAAAGAAAAAGGTGCCAAAATTGAATCTGTATAACAAATAAATAATACACCCTCTGCTCAAGGAAATCATCAGCATGGAGGAAATCGACTTGGTAAAAGAAGACAACCATTTTCCAGGTACAAAGTTTTTTTCAATGGATATTGTTTATACTGTTCTAACTTTGGCCACAAAGTTGTAAATTGTTCCTTAATATTTAGAAATAAGAAATCAAGACACCCAAGGAATATGTATCTGCCACAACAAAGAATGAGATGACCAAGTAACAAACAACCACATGTTGAAAATGGTGAAATTAATTTTAGAGACATGCAACTAAGGAGGTCAAGAAATAATGAACAGACAATGAGTAGACAGTGTTGAAACAATCACTTTGACCTATTGAACAATGATCTTGAATGCTATAACTATCATAACTTTGGCTACAAAGCTGCAAAATTCCATGTGAAGAATTAAAAAGAAGATCCAAGGATAAAGCTCTTAGTTAGAAAGGCCATCACATGGAAAAGGAAAGATAGTGAAAAATGTGGTCTAGTACATTCAACTCAAAAATGAAAGGACTCATGGAATATAGACAGTAGATGTTCCAAGCACATGACTGGAGAAAAGGATAATATTTTTCCTATAAGAAAAATAAAAATAGGAAGAGCAAACAAGAGTTTGAGAATTGAAATATCTGAAGTCTAGAGACCCAAAGGAGATCTCAACCATTGATTCAAGGGGGAGACGCGTCGTTGGATCGTGGACTCTAGGTGAAATTCTCTAGGAGCAAGCGGAGTTTGAGAATCAAAACTCCCGAAGCCCGAAAGGCGAAATCGATCTCATCCGTTGGTTTGGAGGGACACGTGTCATATGATCATTGAGACCAAGGATTTCACATGGAAAAAGGAAAGAAGGAAGAGTCGTCGATTGAAGACGACAGATGTCAACAAATATTCCATTCCGAAAGATATCTAATTGGCAACAACAGGGTTTGAGATTTGAGTCTCATGGAGCTCAGATCACGAAGTAAATCTCAACCATTGATGGATTAAGGAGAGATATGGTCCGCAAACTTGAGAGGACAGATCTAAACCATCCATTCAAGAGCACCGTCAATAACATGAGATTAACAGACGTGCTCCATTGTGGGGCCAGAACATGCTCAGGCCTTAGTCTTTCATGAGAGGGCCGCAATCGAAACCACAATTTTGGAGAAAGGACACGTGGAGGCTCATGACGAATTGCAGGGTGAAAATTAGTTTGGTCTAAACCGCCTTTGGATGTGCCCACAATCGCATGGTCAAATGAATTTTACATCCCAAGGTCATATCATGAAAAGGAGTCAGTGATCACTAGATAGAAATCGGGAAGCGCCTTTTTTATTAGGCGATTGGTCACCGCTGGTGGTCACATGAAGGAAGGGGATTAGAAGCCAAAGAAGCCATAATTGACTGGCTATAAATGATGGAGAAGATGAAGAGTCTTGACTGCCATAGAAGCTAAGTAATATCAATATAACGACCATTGATGATGAACTCACAGGGAACATAACCGCCAGAGAAGATGAAGAGTTTCCATGATGATCAGGAGATGACTCAACGTGAGAAAAGAATGCAGAACATAAAAGTGAAGTTTTTTCTATTGTCAAGCTATGCAGGAGTGAGGAAGAGCTACAGTGAACAATCTTTAGGGTAGAACAGGGATATTGTAAAGATCATGCAGAGGTATTGTGCATGAGGTATGCAGAAGGTGCACAGAGAGTATAAAAATGCAGAACAGAGAAGAGATGATGGTTGTTTTTGAGTGTGATTGATGTCGATAGAACCATGTAGTGTGTAGGAGATGAAGCATAGAATAAGAAAGGAATGGAAACACATATATGAGAGAAGAACATAAAGCACATCAGACACGAGGAGAGAGACACTGATGCAGGCAGAGCAGAGCAGTGTAGTAGAACAGTGATGAGACTGGTAAGCCATAGATAAATGTTGTATCACTGTGATAAAGTTGAAAAAGGAAAAGATTTATATTTCAGAGTGGTAGGGAGGTTCTAGGGAGGATTGGTGTCCTCAAAGTTTCAAGTGGGTTCTTGAACACAAGGAGTTGTAGCTTCCATCTGGTTGCATATAGAAAAATATGGGTGCGAGGTGGTGCAAGGGAGAACTATTGTTCTTTGTTATATAGGTCGGTGCCTGTGTGACTGGAAGTTGGCGCTTCCATCCAGTTGGTGTTCGAACACTTAGGGAGTTGATGCTTCCTTCTAGTGGGTGCTAGAGAAACCCGGGAGTTGGTGCTTCCTTCTAGTGGGTGCTAGAGAAACCAAGGAGTTGGTGCTTCCTTTTAGTGGGTGCTAGATAAACCAGAGAGTTGGTGCTCTCAGCAAGTTGCAGCTTGCAGAACATAGGTGGTAGCCTCACAATAAGTTGGTGCTCATAAGAATGATAATGTACAGAAAATAAAGATTACTTATCATATCAAGAAGAAGAGATTTTTCCCTTTATGGGTTTCCTCATGAAGTATTTGTCTCTGTATATTTCATGTGTGTGATTGATGTTGAATATTCTATTGCTTACCTCCCTACATTATTTTGATTGTCATTGAGTGATTTGTAAAGAGTTTAAAATGAGCATAATTGTTTAAGCACGATAACAACTAATTCACCCCCCCCTCTCAGTTGTCAAACAGGGATAGATTGCGGAGATTGAAAGGAGAATTTAAATATTGTGCAAATTTCAATCCCGCAATTAGTCAGGACCCTCCAATCTTATAGCTTCAAAGATCGACGATTGTGGTTGACTCACCAACAACACACAACTTCCAATTATGGAGTTCGGGTGACGATTTAAATCACTTGTAAGTTATGGTTCCGCAATCATCCTTGATCTTGGATCTTCTTCAAGAATCTTCACAACCGTTGGATCACTTTTGAGTGGAAGGATAGGATAAGCGGCACAAAATGATTGAGAATTTGATTATGCGAATTCCCATCATCCGTCAGATCACTTTCGAGTGGAAGGAAAAGATAATCTAGCAAAGTTTCATCATTGACAGATCGAGTCATCGATCTAAGTTCATGAACGACGACCAACATTTAGTCTGGATCTAAAGTTGCTAGGAGGTTACGCTCCAGAAATTTTGAGATGTGAAATACTTGAAGCCCAAAAATTTGAAATGAATAAGGACTGTCAGATTTGGAGGAAATACGAGGACCATTGGATCAGGTTTGTTGGTCATCAAAAATCGCCAAGAAGGACATGCAATAGACCACGTCTACAAGGACATGTGGTTGACCACATCAGCAGACAACGTCAGCAAAGACATGTGACAAACCATGTCAGCAAACCATGTCAGCAAATAGACATGGAATAATCAGATGATGACAAGTGTCACAGAGGAAATTGGCTCATGCCATGTCAACAAGTGATGTAAGCAAGTTACTTCACTTCGAGAGATTTTCTTCGGGAGTTTTACCACAAACGAATGTCAAAAGTCCTCAAGTCTTGAAGGACAAAGGTCTGAAGTCTCTCTTAGTTGTCGATATGAGATACACTTCAGGAGTCAGGAAAACCGTTAGATCTAGGAGAAGAACATGTGTCACATTGGGAGGTCTACATCGATAGACCACATTATCAAGAAATTGTGACAGACCATGTCAGCAGTCCATGTCAGGAAGGACACATGGCACAGTCAAAGAATGACAAGTGTCAAGATGAATTGGCATTTCAGGTACATGAAAATCACAAATCAGAGTGACACATGGTAGCTACTTGACTCATGACACATCAACAAGTGACGTAAACAAGTTACATCACTTCAATATTTTTTTCTTCAGGATTTTGACCACTAGCACTCGCTCAAAGTCCCAAAGTTATGAATACTGAAGACCTGAAGTGGACACGAGATGTCGGATCTGAATATCACTTCGGGAGCATTCTCGACCATCGATCTACTTCAGTGGAAGGATAGTGTAAGTGGAAACCTTAACTAAAAGCAAGTGGTCTCCACCATTGATGACTTACTCACCAGGTGATCACTCCGAAGGAAAATGGAGTAGCGTTTATTCAAAACCTCCAAAGTCTCGAAACAGACATAAGTCATCTGATCTGAAAGATCACTTTGGGATTATTCTCAACCATTGATCATACCATAGTGAAAGTTGAGACTTGAGAATTTAGAACCCCGGAGACGTGAAAGGATCTCAATCGTTGATCAAGAAAGGGACACACGTTACTGCATTGTCAGCTTCAAAAGAATTACGTATGGAGGAAAGAAGGTGTTGAGATTAGAAATCTCTGAAGTCCAGAGACCTGAAGGAGATATCGATCATCGATCTGATGTTGGGTGTACTCTCAGTCGTTGATAAAAATACAGTGGAAGGATAGCGTAAGAATAATAGCCAAAATCCTGAAGTAAATGGTGTCCATCCATCTCTTGGTTCTACGCCTATGATCATATAAACATGGTTTGAAGGAAGTGCTTATTTCTTCTATCATAGAGACGAAGGAAAATGATCCATGACTGTGATCGATTTACGAAAGTAAATGGGATGCCAGGTGTAAATTTAAATACCCAGAACGATGAACTCTGGTGGTCCCAAAAGTCATTGTAAATAAACAAGTTAGTTATAACTTGTTTCACAATTCAGATCAATAACTTAGACAAGTTTTGAGCATAAGAAAATATAAATACAACCATATTTGGTTCACTAAGGTAGCGTGCTTGTGGAGGAGATATAGTCTAGTGAACATATAGGATCGTTGAGAAAGAGCGGCTTGTGGGAAAAATGAAGGGGATACAGACTTGAGGTCCGTGTGAATATCAGAGAGAATAAGAAGTGATAGAAGGCGTGAATATTAGAGGAAAGACGAAGTGAAGAAGGCATAGATATCAAAGGAAAGATAAAGTGAAGAAGACATGAATTTCAGATAGAGGATGAAGTGTTGTGATGAGCGTTGCTTGTACACCTCTAATCATGAAACATAATTGATTCATTAATGAATCACTGCTACTAGATTTGGTTGAACTCTAGTTGGATAGACTGTGGTCTATCATCAAGCTGGGTCTTGCTTGAGAGTTGGTGCTCTCCGAGGAGTTGGTGCTGAAACAAATTAGTTGGTGCTGGGAAAGTACTTATTATTATATTCACATATATTCATATAAATTATATACAAACATATGGTATCTTCTTTGTCCATTGTGATTATGATTTGATTGTTCTTAATCTGTTCAAATATGTTTTAACTGTTAACTTGTAAGAAGAATAAAAGTTTGAAAAGTCCACATGCTAATTCACACCCCCCTCTTAGTGTGGGTGGTGTGTTCAACACAAGGGTGTCCTCATTTCCCTTTAGTTTTTCTTCTTGTCTTAGAATACTTAATTAGAGCCATAAAAGATGCAAAGATACAAGATTTGATAGTTGGTGTTAAAGGAAGGAAAAAATTATTTTTGACTTACTATTTTTAGATGATCTCTTCCTATGTACATATGGAAGTTCTAGAGAGGCATTTAAGTTACAAAAAAATCCTAGAAACACATATTATTTCCATATGCATGGATCCAAATGTGCAAAATTCCACTGTCTTTTTATAGTCTGGAGCAGGAGGTTGAAGAAAGGTTCAAAATTATTTTTCCTTTCAAGCATTTGGATTTCAATGAGGATTTCAAATATCTAGTTTTCCTCTTGAAGCCTAATTGTTATAGAAAATCTAATTAGGGATGTTTGTTGGAAAATATTGAGAGGAGAATTAATTCCTGGTGTAATTCATCGTTGTCGTTGGGTGGTAGGTTGACTTTAGTTAATCCAATTCTAGAAAAAGAAAAAAAAACCCAAGAATGTAGAATTTAAGTACAATACTTGATCCATGAGATTTTTTAAAATAGGGTTGAAAATAGTTATTTCTTATGAATGCGTGTCCAATAATTTAACATGAGAGTTACATAAAAATGTATAGTGTTAAAAAATTGAAATAGAGAAAATATACCTAAATTTGAAGTAAGGAAAAATCANAATTATTTTTCCTTTCAAGCATTTGGATTTCAATGAGGATTTCAAATATCTAGTTTTCCTCTTGAAGCCTAATTGTTATAGAAAATCTAATTAGGGATGTTTGTTGGAAAATATTGAGAGGAGAATTAATTCCTGGTGTAATTTATCGTTGTCGTTGGGTGGTAGGTTGACTTTAGTTAATCCAATTCTAGAAAAAGAAAAAAAAACCCAAGAATGTAGAATTTAAGTACAATACTTGATCCATGAGATTTTTTAAAATAGGGTTGAAAA
>SNQJ01S0146419.1:5336-29256 GCA_010110895.2 Picea sitchensis
AAGAAGGGTTGTTGTCCTCTCCTAAAGGTTTTAATCTTCTTAAGGGAGATGAAATTGTTTCACAATCTTTTTCTGATTCTCAAGGTCACTTGGAGGCACGAGAGAAGAGCATACTAAGTGATTGTTATCCAACTTCTAGTACCAATGCAAGTTAAATGTGATTAAAAATGATTTCCAACTTATATTTTGAGTCAAAACAAGCCATCCATGTGGTAAAAATGAAAGCAAAGGAGGAAAATATGATTTTAACCCCCTAAGTGCCTATGTGTTTTGACTAACCCCTTTACATGAAGAGGGGACTAAGTGTGGTGCATCTTTAAAACATGCTTGAAATCACTTTTAAGAAGGATAAGGGCCTTCTTCACATCTCAAAAAACTTTACAATGTGAATTTTTTCACAGGTGCGCGGGTCTCAGTGGAGACATAGGCACACAGAACGCATGTTCACAGACCAAAAATAGTTAATGGGCTCACGTGCGCAGAAGAGAACTGTGACTTGGGCGCATGTGCGCATGATGCGCGTCTGTGGGCCACAAAACCCACGCACGGGTGACACACGACCATGAATGAAAATTCCGGATGGAATTCTCTCAATTCACCTTGGAATTGGATGATTGGTAGGTTGACTTAGGCCGGTTAATGCACCTGCAAGTTAAATAAACCAAAAGAAGAGCTAGGAAAACCAAAATGGGGTAGGGAATTGATACCTTTCCCTAGTGGAGTCACTAATTTGTTGTGCCTCTTTCTTCACCTTAGTGAGAAAAATAGAGGTGCTTGCAAGCTTAGTTGGGTTTGCTAAGAAGGACAGCTGCAAGGAAAAGGGTTAGAAAAAGAAATATAAAACAACAACTAAGAATTAAACTAAGAAATAAAACAACAACTAAATTAATAAACATAGGGACATAAGGACAAAAGAAACAATGAGACCCATGTCACCAATGATAAGGCTGATATTAGTGAAAGAAAACACCGAGAAGCAAGAGGACTATGAGTCCCTTCTTCCTCCAAGGGAGGGCTCTTGGACCCCCACAAATAATCTCTTCTTACAACTTTGAAAATGAAAATGAAAATGGTGAAATAATTCTTTGCTAATCCACTCAAGGAGTGAGATGGATTGCCCAATGCAATGATGCAAGTATACTCTTGACAAGGATAGAAGATTCCTTAAGAGAATAATGGCAGCATAACTTTGCTATGAATTCCTTGAAAAATGAAGTGTATCCATGGCCTTTATATAGCATTCCTTTGAGGTATTGTTCAACTAGTTTGTAGTGTGTAAAGAGGCTAATTAGGGAATTTCTAGGTCTTTGACCAACTACCCAGTCAAATCCAGTCCAGATTTGAGTGTCAAATCAACTTGGAAGTTGAACCAGAAGTGGGTGGGAGGTTGACCACTCTCATAAATGCTCTGTTTCTTAGATGCACGGCTTTTTGCGACAACAGTCGCGCATCGTGCACATGTGCGCGAATATTGTGTTTCTGTTTCGCGCATGTGCGCATGCACCCTGTGTCTTCATAGCGCCCTTTATTTTTTGCATTATTTGTATAGTTTTTGACCCTTTGGGAATGCTTTTGTGATATTTTTGGTCCATGGGTGACCTCATAACTATTTGGCGATGCTGAATTCCTGTAACCATTTGAGGATGAAATTTTGGTGATAACAATGATTTTTTTCCATCCAATCCATACCAATCAAGCAATCATATGAACCAAGTGATATGATGTTCAAATATGCCTTAGTGCTGACTCAATTCATGTTCACTGCAGAATCTTTAACAATACCATTGATTCTTCTCTTGGTTCTAGTGGCTAACTTAACTAACCAAGACTTTTCATGCTTACATCTCTTCAATTTAAATCTATCAGCCATATTAGGATCTATATAGCTATGATTAGACCTAGAACCAATCAAAATAGCTATGGGATGATTATCAATATTACTTTATACCTCAATCATGTCAGATTGATAGTCTTCTTGTCTATTATCCAAGGATGCATAAATCGTTGTCATGCTACCGACCACATCCTCCAACATATCCTCCTTCTTGATGTTATGAATAGTCCTCACCCTTTCTCCCCGGTGAGGACAATATTTATACATGTGGTCCCCTTCTCATCCCCAACACTTTATGGGATGTTGTCTTGGACTATTCCCCATGGAATATAATATTTTAGCTTCACCTTGTGCTAGATTCCCTTGTTAGTATGCTTGAGATTTATTCCAGATGAAAGGTAGTTTGAATCCTTTCTTCCTCTGATCCATATTTCCTTTATTCTTATCATATTAGTCATTTTGGAAAGCTATCCTTCCCTTGTTCTACTCATACAAATACTTAACCTTCCTTGTGGATTCTTCTAAAGTCTTGGGATCATCAAACTAAATTTGATCATTGTATAATGATGGTAGTCCACTCAAGAACCTATGAATTTTGACCTTCGCATCCCTGATGAAGTCATCATACCTCATAAGATCTAGGAATTTCCTCTCATACTCTTCCATGGTCATGTTTCCTAGCTTGAGCTCCAAGAATTTTTTCATCTACTTGTCATAGTAATGCTTGGAGCAATACTGCTACTAGAAATATTTCTTAAACTTCTTCAGAGAAATTCTCTTCTCATCAATATGCTTGACCTGCTTTAGCTGGTCCCACCATACGGAAGCCTTCCCTTGAACATGATATATGGAAATTCTCTCTTCCAGGTTAGATGAGTAATCATGCAACGAGAAATATTTTCTCATTCCCAACCACTAGTCTTTAGCATCTTCACCCTTCCTATGTTCTCCATCAAATGGTGGTGGCTTGATTTTATTGAGCTCTACTTACAAGATACTTGACCCATATCTCCTCCTCTAATGTTTGAAAGAGGATATACTCATGCTATGTTGGAGCAGGCATGTTTGGGATAATAATGCAACAAATGAGGCAGATTGGACCAAGGAGGAGAGTGCACCACATTTTGAGGAAAAGTAGCGCGCGTGACAGGATTTGCAGAAATCCAATGCAGACGTGGACAAACCTAGCCATGTTAGGGTTAGGGTTTTGGAATGTAATGTAAGGGTTTTTAACCCAATGTTTTAGTATAAATAGAATATATAGAAAGTAGGTTGAAGGATCGATCAAGAGGAGGAGCGAGAGCATTATCATATATGTAGTATCTTTTGGAGTCCTTGTTGAGTTTTGATTATGTATTTTGATGAGAGCTATGGATCTTGTATGAATTTGAAGTAGACGAGGGTTAGGCCACAATTTGTGGAGCTTGGTGCAATCTTGGTCTGCCTCACTACTCTCTATTATGATGTAATGCGCGCAACACCTTTTGATGAATAAGAAAAGAAGCATAGTATCTTTGTGGACATAGCCCCACAGGGGGGGTGAACCATGGTAAACTCTGTGTGCAATATGTATGAATGTTTTACTATTTCTACAATTATTATTGAATGGTTATATAGATGAATGAATGATTTTAATTACAACGTGCACTAGAATGGATATGCAGAATAAATGTTATGAATGAATGGATGAATGGATCAGATGAACACTGTAATAGAATGCATGGTTAAGTATAAATAAGAAGCAAGAAATAACAACCCCAATCCCTTCCATGATTGTAGACACTTGCGTCCTACAGTCACCCATAAGCCATCTCGGGTGAGACTATGTTGTGCACTCTGTGCGCAGTGTATCCTTGTGGTTTACCAGAAGGGACGATGGTGATAAGGGTTTTGTTGGAGAACTAAAGTAGAGCTTGGAACAACCCATCAGTCCAACAAATGGTTCCATTGTTGGCTAGAACTCGGAAGGAGACCCAGGAAGGGGTTTGGTAAGGAAGATGCAGTGGCAGAAAGGCATGTTCATGCCATATAATCGTATGAAGAAAGAAATTGAAAGATGGTTGGAGACAAAGAAGTTGGAGTTCGTGTAGAAAGACAATAAGTGTTCCAGGTATACATTGCGCCAATATTTACAAAGGTACATGTTTACTGATTTACATGAAGCATATTTCTATTTCTTTCCATAGTTATTACATGAGTGAATATCGAGTTTGAAAGATACCCATCCGACTAATCGGATTAGTCTAGTGGTGTGGACTGCTAAAAATAGCACGTCGTTGGAAAGGGTTAATAAAAAATTCATACATGCAATGGATTTGGGTTAGAAAAAATTACTATGGGGTTTATCACTGAGTTTGTAGTAGATACAATGAAGTCATATACTACTGCAAAGAAATATTTCTTAAAGGGACACAGAGGGAGGTACATCAGGTCTCTTTACACTTTGATCAGGATCTTATTACATGATAAGGGTGTGCTGACTATGGAATCATACAACTAGATCACTCTGTGCACATGGGGGAGTTGGGGGAAGAACTAAGGAAGATTTGAGACATGGAGAAGGCTATGGAGGGTAGCCAGAAGGAGGAAATGGACCCCATCATGATGGATGATGAAAAAACCAGGGAAATCATAAGGAATGCAGGTGTGACGTGCAACAGACAACCCTACCAGTATAGGATGAATAATAAGAAGAGGGATGTAGTGGAGCAAGAGGGATTGGAGATCGACGAGGAAGAGGTAGAGGATCTCAGCGCCATGGGGAAGATTGAGGATATCTTGTGCACCACTTATGAAAGGAAAACCAGAGGTCATGGCTCTGGCACATAAGAAGGATCTCCATTCAAGATATGAATTAGCATGGAACCCACAACCCCATGTGAGACTAACACAACTGAAGAATAAAAAGAAGTTAACCAGCAAGTGATTAGTGGTAGACAATTTTTTTTGGCACATGGATCCAATAGCAGAAGTGGAAGTTCAACAAGTAGCAGTAAAGTATCTACATCACGCAGAGGTTGTAGTTCAACAAATTTCACAATGGCAGGACAAGATCCAACTATTAGGTTACTAGAGTTCTGAGGGGACGAGTCAGATGACCCAAAAAAAAATTTGTTCATCTGTGAGAAGATATGGGTAGAAAAGAAGATTACATATGAGGACACAAAAATTGTGCAGTTAGAAATCACTTTTAGAGATCGTGCATTAGACTGGTACATGGGTCTCTCAACAAATAACCCAACGGGAACACCTACAACTATAGCAAATGTGAAGAGGTAGTTAATAAATGAATTTCAGAAGCCAAGTTCAGAAGACAATTTTATGAATGAAATGATAAAGATCAAACAGAAACCAGGAGAATCAGTTTGGGAAGTGGACCAAAACTTCAAGAGGCTAAAAGGTAAGCTAAAGTACACTATTATTGATACACAACATAGGAATTTGTTTGTTAATTCTTTGTTTCCACACTTGAAGTATCCTTTGAGACAACATAAATTCCAAATCCAGGGTGAGGCTCTGGAGGCAACCTTACAACTAGAGGAAAACTAGTACAAACATACAAATCTAGCTATGGAGGAGTTGAAGCAAGATTTGAAGAACTTAACATTCAAGTTGAATCAAAACAAAGGAAATGAGAAAAGAGAAGATGTATGGTGTACAATGTGCAGGAGAAAAGGCCATCAAGGCCATCACAAGAATGAATATCCATTATTTTCATATTATATTGGAGTGGGTATGCCAAACCCTTTAGCTTCAAGAGGAAAATGGTGTGATATTTTCAAAACACATGGGCATGATCCCTATCATTTCCCTCTGATACAAAAATATTAGACAATATTGAAGAGCACATTTTGTAACTTTTGTAAGTCAGTTGGACATGAATACGAGGATTGTAGAACCTTGGAGATGATGAAAGAAAGGATTGCAGATACATACAGGGTGCAAGCTGAACATGTAATAGAACAATCTGTGCAACGGTCATAGTATAACAATGCGCAACAACCATAGTATAATGCACAATAGTTTCAAGGGAAGCAATAATATAATCCTGCACAACAATGCACAACACCACAAAAGTACAATAACCCACAACCGCAATATAACCAAGGACATCAGTATAACACACAGTACAAAGATAATTAGGGACACAAAGGAGGCTTCAAAGGAGGAGGTCGTGGAGGAAGAGGCTTCAAAGGAGGTCGAGTACTAGTAGTGTGTCATAATTTTCAAAAACCAGGGCACTATGCAAGAGACTTCCCACAACCACCTATGACATGTATGTACTGTCACACAAAATACCATGAAACAAAAGACTATCCAACACTATTGATAAATATACATGACAAGATGAACCAGCCTAATTAGAACGTGCAATGGATCGGGTTGAAAAACATACAAGAGGATGTGAAGAAGATTAAAATAGTTACGAGAGGTGGAGCTAATACAGGAGAAGATGCAACCAAGAAAGATCAGGACTAGTACCATTGGGTAAGGAAGAATGCAACACCAGAACAGAAGTTTGATGCACGCAAAGAGAAAGATATATTCAAGGAAGCTAGACAAGAGATCTTGAAGGAAAACATTGCGTCCACTTCAAGAATGAAGCCAGTAGATGAGATACTAGTCTATGCCATGCCCTCATTATTTGATCAGACCAATCAAGAGCAGTCCTCAGAACAAGTAAGTAACTTAAGAAACATTTTGGGAGTTTGTGTTAACTTGTTGAGTGATAAAAATTCCCTACAAGTACTGCAAAAATTATCAGGAAAGTGTAATCCTTGGGAAGAGGGGGAAAAAAGAGTAAATCAAGTCCAGAAGAAGAGAATAACCAGTAGGGAATTCATATTGAATGCTAACATACGATATAATTTCAATATGGGGGATATTATACTAGACTTAGGATTTGAAGTCAATGTTATGCCAAAGAAGACTTGGGAAGCTATGGGAGAACCCCAATTGGGGCATTCACCTATTCAGTTGAAGTTTAAAAATCAACACAAAGTGGTTCCAATAGGAACGTTGAAGGGGATTCCAGTAGATCTATATAGTGTGCACACCATGGTTGAATTTGAAGTCATTGACATAGTGGACAATACTTCTCCATATCCAACATTGTTGGGTCTGGATTGGGCCTTTGATAACAAGGCTATTATTAATTTGAAGACAGGAAAGATGATATTTGAGTCTGGAGAATAAAAATTTATTGCACCATTAGATCCCTCAGAAGGAGGCAGGTATATAGAGCCTACAAATAATATCCTCACAGAAGATGTGAATCAACTATACATAACTACCGCATGCAAAGAGGATTATATCAACCTAATTGTAGATGGCATGCTCAGTTGGAGGAGTATTAGTTCTTGTGCTTTAGACTCTGACACAGGACTGGAAAACTGACAACAACGACTACATGAATTATCTATCAGGAGGTGTGCCAGAATGACGCGTGCGCTAAGATGGGTTGGTACAAAGGTAAGATAACCTCCTACTTTTTATGGATTGAATGATTTAGAAGAATTTTTAATGAAATACGAGGTAGAGGTTATGGAAAATCAGAGATTACCAGCATTACATATTTCCTTAAAATCTACACCTGCAATATGGTGGGGTACACACAAGGAAAATATCAATAATTGGTTTCAGTGAAAAAGGTTATTGTGCATAAGATTCAGTTCAGATAAGGTACACATATATGAGGAGAAATATGAGGGATTTTGAAAACCAAAAGAGCATGTAGAAAAGTGTATAGTTCAATGGAAATTATTACCACCAGAAGAATGGCCACACCATTTTATTCACACGCTAGAAGGCATTCCAAATAACTGGTACACATAACAAGAACAACACAGAGAAACTGCTAATTGGGAAGAGATACAACAAAACTTTGTAGTTACATTTTCCTTTGAGAATGACAGTAAAACGATTGATATAGTGTTGGAAGTGGTTAGGGATAGGATATTGAAGAAACATAGTTTGAAATAGTTCCAACATATCAGAAGCAGGTTAGATAGACAGTTAAACAATTGCTACACTATTATCATGTAGCAGAAGCATAAGAGCTAATCGAAGATAATCCGTGCAATATCCAGATCCCAGAAGTGGAAGG
The DNA here is from genome assembly GCA_010110895.2 of Picea sitchensis. Lineage (NCBI taxonomy): Eukaryota > Viridiplantae > Streptophyta > Pinopsida > Pinales > Pinaceae > Picea > Picea sitchensis. The sequence goes on from SNQJ01S0146419.1 coordinate 13,277, forward strand.
TGAAAGGGAAGTAGAAGGCCCCAAGATGGATTCAGAAGATTATGCTACACCATTGAATATTAAGAAGGTCAACATTGGAATTGTAGACAACACAAAGATGGCAAGTATTGGAGATTATTGGGATAATCATACAGTAGAAAGGATCACATAATTACTGCGTGAGTACAATGAATTATTCCAAGAAACATTCTGAGAGATGAAGGGGTTAGCAGGAGATCTAGGAGAAATGAAGATCCCATTAAATCCATTAGTAAGATCTATCAGACAGAGGCCGTATAGATTGAATCCAATATAAAAAGAGAAGGTGAAGACAAAAATTGACAAGATGATAGAAGATGGTGTTATAGAACCTGTAGAAGAGTCAGAATGGATCAGTCCTATGGTGGTGCAAGAAAAGAAGTAAGGAGGGATCATGATTTGTGTAGATTTTCTAAAATTGAATGATGCTTTCCTACATGATCCTTTCCCTACCCCATTTATAGATGAAGTTTTGGAGAATGTAGGGGGTAAATAAGCTTATTCTTTTACAGATGGATTTTCAGGTTATCATCATATAAGGATTGCACCTGGAGATAGACACAAGAATTTTTTTTCTATAGAATGAGGCTCATTCCAGTATACAGTTATTCCATTCAGATTGAAGAATGCACCAACCATATTTTCAAGCATAGTAGTAGCAACTTTTAAAGACTTTATTCGTAAGTTTTTGGAGGTTTACTTGGATGATTAGAAAATGTTCAGTTTGTTGAAAGATCATGTTGAAGTACTAAGGATGATGTTGGATAGATGCAGACAGTGTCAGATCTCATTAAATATTAAGAAATGTATTTTCAACACACCTTTTGGAATTTTGTTAGGGCATGTGGTGTGTAAACAAGGTCTACTGGTTGATCCTGCTAAAATTGTTGTCATAGTTAACTTACCACCACCAAAGTCAGTGCGCCAGTTAAAGAGTACATTGGGCCATACAGGGTATTACAAATAGTTCATAAGGGGATATGCACAAATCACTGCGCCAATGGAGAAGTTGTTGAAGAAGGATACTAAGTACCAGTAGAATGATGAATGCCATAAGAGTTTGGACTTTTTAAAGGAAAATATGGTTATTGCGCCAATTCTGGTTTTCCCAGATTGGTTAAAGGAATTTCATGTGCATGTGGATGCATTTTCAATTGCATTAGGAGCAGTATTAACCAAGCCAGGAGAATGAGATATAAAACACCCGATTGCTTTTGCAAGCATGAAGCTGTCAGATTCAGAGCATAACTACAATACTACAGAAAGAGAAGGTCTAGTTATGGTGTATGCTTTGTAGAAATAAATACATTACTTATTGGGACATCACTTAAGATGTTTACAGATCATATAGATCTGAAATACCTAGTTAATAAGCCAGTGTTAGGGGGGGAGGATATGCAGATGGCTATTATTATTTCAAGAATTTTTCTTTAAAGTTATGGTGAAGCCTAGAAGATTGAACACAGGACCATATCACTTATATAGGATAACAAATGGAGAAGAGTCGAGTAACTTGGAAGACAACTTCCCCGATGCACAATTGTTTTCAGTACAAATAGAAGATGAATATTTTGATGACATTATTGAGTTTTTAAGTACACGCTTTGCACCAAGAGAATTTACTACTGCGTAGAAGAAAATTTTGGTGGTTAGAGCTGCAGATTATCAGCTGATTACAGGTCATCTATACAAACTTGGAGTAGATAACATCTTAAGGAGATGTGTGATGGAGCATGAAAGACCCATTATTTGACAGAAGTGCATGAAGGGATTGCAAGAGGGAACTAAGAAGGAAAAACTATTGCACAGAAGGTATTGCACACATGATTATGGTGTCCAATAGTTCATAAGGATTCAAAGGAATATTGTCATAAGTGTGATGTTTGTAAAAGAGTTGGGAAGCCATCCACGAGGGATGAGATGCCACTAAAACTGCATGTTACTTTAAAAGTGTTCGATAAATGGGAAATAGATTTTGTAGGTCCAATTAATACACCAACAAGAAGATCAGGGGCCAGATACATTATTACAACAAAATAATACTTGACCAGGTGGGTAGAGGCAACACCAGTAAAGGACTGCAATGCAAACACTGCATCACGCTTTTTATTTGAGAATATAGTGACAAGGTTTGGATGTCCAAGAATATTGATGAGTGATCAGGGGACTCACTTCATCAACACTACAATTGAGGCAATGCTTGAAGAGTTTAAGATATACCACCAAAAGAGTACTCCTTACCACCCTCAGGAAAATGGAACAATGGAAGCCTTCAAGAATATTTTGGAGAATTCCTTGACAAAGATTTGTAATGTAAACATAGATGATTGGGATTTGAAGGTACCAGTAGTAGTTTGGGCTTATAGAACTACCTGCAAGAAATTAACAGGGAAAACACCCTTTAAATTGGTGTATGGACAGGAGGAAATAGTTCCCTTAGATTATTTGATACCAATCCTGCACATTGCAGCAATCACAGAGATGACAAAAATGGGCACAACACATGACAGATTGGCTCAACTGATGGAATTGGAAGAGGATAGAATCATAGCAGGATTTCACCAAGAGGTACAAAAAGAAAAGGATAAAGCATGGAATGACAGACATATTAAGAAAAATAATTTAAGGGTAGGAGATATGGTTCTCCTTTATGACAGTAAGTATTTGCAACATCCAGGGAAGCTCATAATGCATTCACTAGGGCCATATTAGATAAAGTCAGTCACAGATGGAGGTGTTGTACAACTGCAAGACTTAGCAGGAAAGGAAATTCAAGGAAGGGTGAATGGTAGTTGACTAAAAATGTATAGGGACATTCCACCTACTAACTCTCAGTAGTTGCAACACAACAAGTAGACTTGTAAATATTGTAAATAGTAGGAGTTAAAAGAAGAAAAAGGAAGATAAAAACAAAAAAATGAAGAACAAACCAAAAAGAAGTAAGTAGGAGGAATAAGTGATAGACAAATATGACAGTGTGTAGCAGACATAAATTGGTGCAACATAATTTAGAATACCGTGTGCAAGAAAATTAGACATCGCCGACGGAATGAAGAAATAACCGGAAAGGTGAAAAAAGAGACAGAACATTAATGACAGGGTCTATAAAAAGGGAAAAGCACAGACAAGTTTGACACTTAGCGATTTTTTAGCAACAACGTGATTGAGAGCGCGAACAAAGGGTGATTGAGAAAGAGGAAAATGTAGTTGATTATGTGCAAGGCTAGTTAGATGGCACCCTCGAAGGTTGGTCCTCCTGACCGATTTGTACGAGTGACCTGAAAAACATGAAGGAAGAAGGAAAGAATGGAAGAACCAAAAAGTTTTGTGGAACTGGAGGATGTTATGACATCAAAAACTAAATTTATCAGTCCCACCAGGATAGAGGAAGAAATATCAACCACAAAATAGGTGCAAGCGGGTCAGAGCGCAGAAAATTTGAACGGTGGCGCAAACCCTAATCCCAGAAACCCTTCAGAAGCGGAGGAGATGGACAAACATAAGTAGAAAGTCACCGCAGATGAAGTTTTGGTTGAAGATATCACAGGGAATCAAGAAATAAAGGGAGAAGAAGAATAAGAAGTCGAGGATGAAATTGCAGAGGAAAACTCGATTGCAGGCCAGAAGAGGAAAGCACCAAGTGCAATAGAAATTACGTTACTGTATCTTCTAGATGTTGTAGTTGCAGTGGAAGACATGCTAGGAAAAGTACCAAAGTTAAAATATGCAGATCACGATGTAACAGATACAACGAAGCTTCTTGACCTTGGGCAAGAAAGTTACTTGGAGAACAGGGGGGAGGTAGGACCCTTAGGGAAACCCATTTTGGAGCTCATGTAGTGGATCACAAGTCTTTACAATTCGGGCATTATAAATTTTTTGGACATACCACATTTCAGGAACGGTAAAAATGTAGGCCTCTGTGTGAAGCAACTGCTAGCTAGGGTACATGGAGGTATCATGTGGATGGATAGGTTGGTCGCCATAGATGTAGATCTCATAGCCAAGATTATAGGATTGCCTACTAGCAGTGTAAACCCAGAGGATTATTTGGACAACAACGCCAGGGATAAATATATTGCAGAGGAACAAACAAGGGAACCAAGGGTATAATCATAAAAGACATCAATGACCCTGCGACAAATTTCTCTACAAAGATGATGGATTTCGAATTTTTGAGGAAGTGTAGAAAGGAAGAGGCCCCGAAAAGATTTATAGAAATAGTTGTGCAGTGCACAAAGGGTGTAGTATTAAGCTGGGTGCCATAGTTGTTGAACCAGTTTATGATAGATTGCATAGATGTGAAGGATAATGGAACATAATTCCATTATTCCTGGTTGTTAATACTGATATCTTTTATGGGCTAGAAGGAGCCCAAATTTTCATCTTTTTTGGACAAAAAAGGGAAATGTTGTGAAACACAGTATGAAACCTTGTGGAAGGAAAAGGACCCTAAGAACCAACATGTGAACAACATAGTCTTTTCCATGTTCTTGGAAGACATGAAACAAAATACAACCAATATTTAAAGGATCCAAATCGAAGTAGCCCAGGAAAATGAAGGGATTACTAATTTCAAAGCGTTAAGTCACCATTTGTGGATCCAGGCCATAAGGGATCCAAAGAATAAGTTGTTGTAAAAGAAGTAATGTACATCGTGTGAGGAACTAGACTATATTTTGAAAGACTGGCCTGCAAAGTGGAAAGTTCCAACAACACAGAAGAAAGGAACAAAGCCTAAGGATCAAGCAGACGCAGGAACATCAAAGAAGACAAGCAGTCCAATAGAAAATACAAGGAAAGATGCAGAGTACGATCAAGCCTTAGGAAGTGGCGCAGTAAGAAAGAAGCCAAGGAAGAAAGATATTGTGTCAAGAATATAAGTGAAGGGAGATAGCTCGCGAAAAACAAAAGTACCAGATGAGGAAGCAAAGAAGAAGAAAACTGAGGTGCAGACCTCAACCCCACCAAAGAAGAGGACTGGAACACATGAGGCAGAAATCAGGAAGAATATGAAGTATCAAAAGAACCCTCTATTACTTATGATTACAAAAGATGATGCAAAGTTCGTCGCAGACAAAGTCCAGGATAGAGAGGAAAATGCAGTACGTGCAACAGAGGCACGATGAGAGGAGATTATGAAAATCTAGCAAAAGTTCATTACATTGTACATAGTTTGTAACTAAATACAACACATCATCCAACAACGCAATAGAAAGGAAACGTATATGAGGCACCGATGCATAGAGAACAAGGAGAGGCAGTGTAGACGGTAGTCATGAGCAGTGATAGGTTTAAGGTCACAATAGAGATGTTGGAGGTGGATGAGAACACAATGCAAAAACCAATGAAGGACGTGGAACATATAGAGTTGGTTCTGGTGAACATACCCATGAAATCATTATATGGACTACAAGTGAGTGTGATGCAAGAAGTATAGTCTAGAGCTAGGGTGGATGCCACCAACTTAGCGCTCAACCGCGAGGTGAAGGAGGTTTTGCAAATGACTTGTGAGCAGATCACATTGGAGAAGGAGGAGGAGAAGCAACACGCAGATAACTTAGAGAAGAAGCTTGCAGAAGTATACAGGATCATACCAGACTACGCGTGGGAACAAGAGGTTACATCAGAAGAGAAGATATAGATGATTGCATAGACCATAGAGAAATACAAAAAAGAGATAGTGGACTTAACAGAGAAATTAAATCTGAGCACACTTCCAGAAGTACGAGAACAAAGAGAGTAGGAGGCTACTGTGCACATACATAATATAGCATAGGATGTTAAAGAAGTGGCATAAATGTATGACATGATTGAACATATTTGGACCAGCCTAGAAGAGGATGAGAAGATCCAGTAGATGGAGTAGAGAGAGGAAAAATTGAACATTGTGGTTTAGGACTTGAAGAAGAGGTAGAAGACCATTGAAATACCCCTGAGATTGAAGGCCGCGTAGGAGATGAAGAATTTGCAAACTGAAGTAAAGGCTGCACAAGAAGAGAAACAAGCAAGGCAGGCTCAATTGGATCCATTTCAGCAACAAGCCAAAGGAATGATAGAGGAGCTCCAAACAAAGAAAGAAATATGAGAACATGCGCTAGCAGAAATTAAGGAAGTGTTGAAAGAGCACATGACAATGCAGGATTTGGAGACACTAGTAGGAAAGAGCGCACATGCTAAGGAGAAAGTGACAGAATTGGGAAAGAAGTTTCATGAGCTTAAGGTAGCACTGCATAAGGTGAACTCAGGCTAAGTGGCTCGGGATGAGGCACATGTTAGTGTTGGGGCCCTGTTGGAGTAGGCATGTTTGGGATAACAATGCAAAAAACAAGGTTGATTGGACCAAGGAGGAGAGAACACCATATTTTGAGGAAAAGTAGCACGCACGACAGGATTTGCTGAAATCCAGTGTAGACGTGGACAAACCTAGCCATGTTAGGGTTAGGATTTTGGAATGTAATGTAAGGGTTTTTAACCCAATTTTGTAGTATAAATAGAAGAGAAAGAAAGTAGGTTGAAGGATTTATTAGGAGGAGGAGTGAGAGAATTATCATATTTGTAGTATCTTTTGGAGTCTTTGTTGAGTTTTGATTTTGTATTTTGATGAGAGTTGTGGAGCTCAGATGAATTTGAAGTAGTTGAGGGTCAGGTCGCAAGCTGTGGAGCTTGGTGCAATCCTGGTCTGCCTCACTACTCTCTATTATGATGTAATGCATGCAACATCTTTTGATGAATAAGAAAATAATTAGAATATCTTTGTGGACGTAACCCCAGGGGGGGTGAACCACTGTAAACTCTGTGTGCAATGTGTCTGAATTTTTTACTATTTCTGTAATTATGATTGAATGGATAGATATATGAATGAATGGTTTTAATTACAGTGTGCAATGGAATAGATATGCAGAATAAATGTTATGAATGACTGGATGAATGGATATGATGAATATTGTAACAGAATGCATGGTTAAGTAGAAATAAGAAGTGAGAAAGAACAACCCCAATCCATTCCATGACTGCAGATACCTGCGTCCTCCAGCCACCCAGAAACCATCTCGGGTGAGACTGCGTTGTGCACTCTGTGCGCGGTGTAGCCTTCTGGTTTACTAGAAGGGTCAATGGTGATAAGGTTTTTGTTGGAGAACTAAGGTAGAACTCGAGTCAACCCATAAGTCCAACATGATACTCTTTCCTTATGAACATGCATGTGCTCTTCTAGCTGAATGTCTAGGTGAATGGTGATTCCTACTAACACTTCTTGAGTCCCTTGGATCTCTATAATCATCCCTTCTATCATGAGATATGTTCTCATTTGCATGCCTTGCATTGGTTGCATGTCTCATGCTAGACTCCTTGTTGATTTGTATTTACAGGTTATTCAGACTCTGTAGAAGACGATAATTAATTTGATTCTACTCCTCCTGGGATATTATCATCCCTCATTGTCTTCTCTATAGCTCTATACTTCTTTTTGCAAGCTTCCCATAGTCTCAACTAGCTCCACACACTCTACTTTTATTCTATGTCCATTGGACTCGATCTCTGCATTTCCCAAAATGATATGCAATCATTTTATCTCATCCTCATGGTTGTAATACCTATGGGCATCCTCCATATCTATGTTCCTCATATAGAAGCTAATTATGGGTTGCATGTACCTCTAATTCTGCAAAAATGTGCATGCAACAATTGTTGTTAGAATTTTGCATATTATAAAATATTTTGTTAATTAGGTTATAGGTCATTCTTCAACTGAATTTAGGATGACTATGGATCTATTGAATCAATTTTTGATTATTTATATACATTCTCATCTAAATTATGTTTCCAATGACTGTACTCATCCCTCATTCTGAGTTCTAAGCTAAAAATTATAGCTTTCTAAACTTTGTCATTTCCACTCAATTGTGCCCTATTTTCATTGATGAAATTTGGTTGAGAGACCATCTTCGACCATCTATAACATAAAATATGTCAAGAATTAGATTTTTTTTTATATTAGGAACAAATACAATTTATGATTGTAAACACACAACAATTTTAAGATTTGGAATCTGACACTCCAATCAATTTCTGTATAAATATGGAATTGACGACTTTGTAGTTTTTATATTTTCTCTAGTTTTGGAATTTTTTATCCAAAATTGGCTATCTCCCAAACGAAGAAAAACTAGGAAAAACTTCCTCGAGACAAAGTTGTCCAGATTGTTGAGGAGGTAAAATGTCAACTAAATAATTTTTTCTAGATCTGTGATTTGGGGTCCTTTTTCCTCTTTTGAAGAGTTCAAAAATTCCCAAAAAGTGTGTGGGAATAGTGGGTTTCAACATGTTTCCTCATCTCTACACCAAACCTTTTCTAATTTGAAAAAAATACCAATTGGGTATATTTATGCCTGCTTTTTGGTCGCTCTATAAAAATTTAACCTTTATCTGGGCCTTGATTACTGAGCACGACCTAGATATTTAAAAACCACTATTTTACATTTTATGGAAAATTTAAGCAGATATGGCCAACGACCTTGAATTTATCCTTTGAATCCCTTGTCAAAGTATACATGCCCTTTAAATTTCATCTAATTACGAGCTTTTATGATCCTGTTATAGCCAAAAAAGAAATTGGCTTTAGATTTTTTTTATCCTTGTCTCTCTTTCTCCTTTCCTTTCCTCCTCTCTTCTTCTCCCTTCTTTCTCTTATTCCCTTCTCTTCTACTTCTCCCTTTATTTCTCTTCTCTTCTTCTTCTCCTTTGGCAGTCACTAGAAACCCTTCATCAGTGGTCTGCAAAAAATTCTAATGGTGATCAATGAAAAGTCTATCTGTGATTGGCAAGAAACTACATCTTTTTGACGACCTCTGAAAAACTCCATTGGCAATCGGAAAAAAAAGCTACAATGAAGACCTCTAAAAAAATCCATCATCAATCGAAAAAAAGGTATATTAGTGATCTGTGAAAAAATACACCTTTTCGAAAACCGTAAAAAAACTTCATCCATGAAAAGGTCTATCGAAAATCAGTGAAAAACTACCCCTTATTTATGATCTCCGAAAAACTCCATCAGTGATCAACGAAAAGGTCTATCGAAATTTAGTGAAAAACTACAACTTTTTGATGAACTCCTAAAAACTCCACTGGAGATTGGAAAAAATGTCTATCAATGATCTAAATTTTATTCCCACTTCTCCGAATTTCGTCGAACTCAAAAAAACTTAGAAGTTTCTAACCAAAATTGCATTGGATCTAGTCAGTTGATCTCAATATCAATGTGATAGTGATTGTCAATTCACCATACTTTACTCTCCAAATCAAATTCCCAAAACTTCACTGAACTCTGAAAATCTCCATCGTCAATCGAGGATTTTCTTCATCGACGAACTGCGAAAATGTCCCTACTTCATAGAATTTTTTTGAACTCTGGAAAGCCCCAAATCTAGGATGAATCTGGGATGTCAATCTCAAAATCAAATGTGATCTTGGTCGTTGATTTATCAAACTCTATTCCATGACCCTTGTCCTTTTCCATGATGGAACTGCCAACATGGATAGTGTCAATCCACATCACGGGTATGGTCCACGTCATCATCTGATCCATATTTATGAACGGAATGAAATAAAAACACAAATCTATAATATTAACCAGATACACAATGAATAATAACAAATATACAGTAAAACTTGACTTCTATTAAATAAGAACAAATATGTTTAAACTATAAAATGCAGACTGAAACAAGCTTGCTAGAATGATGGCATCTTATCTCTGAGAAGAGATGTGACAGATACGCTCATTCGAAATAATATGAGTAAAATGAGGATCCAAAGGAATTCTTACATCAAACATGAATGCCAAAACCCTAGACACCCAAAAATCTAACCCTAGGAGATGAAGCTCCAAAAGTCATGTGGGCCCCGATGGGGTAAGTTGGTACACCAACTTGTCGAGGTCATAACTTTTGCATATGATCTCCATTTTAGGAATTCGATACCTCGTCCTAAAGGTCTATCCTAGATGTAAAAATTCCCTTGGGGTTCAAGGAATGTCGTTAAAAAACCATGCCCGCCCAGAAGTCCAAAACAACGTCATTTAGGGCCTCAAAATGGCCCCAAAAGTTTGGGACTCAAAAAACTGTACGAAAAATGCCAAAATGAAAACTGTAACTTCCAAGATGAAATATGTATGTGAGCTATCTGGAAGAGGTGGGTGGCCACCGATATCCACCTAAACCATCATCTGTAAAAAAAAATTCAAAAATTCTGAAAAATTATAATTTTCGAAAATTTCATAATTTTTTTGATTTTTTTTTCCAGCTTCCATGGGAGCTATGGAATTAGATTCCCATGGATAAATTTGACCTTGAAACTATCAATTCAACACCATTTTTCCAAATTACATTCATATTTCACCAAGAATTTGGGAATTTTTAATCTGAATTCACTGTTTTTTTCCAAAATTTGACACAGACTAAAATTATGCAACAACGAATTTCTCAAATTCACATTGGTTATTGGCATAGATGAGTCTGGTGTTGAACAAAAATCTCCAATACCACTCTGTAATGTACCCAAATTCCTGGTTGAGTCCCTTTACTACCATAATTGACTATCATCTCGATTCAAATGCGGAAAAATACACAATCAGACATTCAAACTCATGCAAGTGTCCATAATAATTAAAAACATGAGTGAAATTAATTTAAACATGCATGACAAAAAATAAACACTTATAACACCAATCAATCACATAAAACACATAATCAAATGCGGCAATTACCCACAACAGGTAACAATAAATAAGATAAAGCTTCAGAGTGAAATGCATAACAACTAACTCAACATTCAAAAAGATTAAACACAATGAATATGAGCACTTATCTTTTCAAATATGCAACCCACTATAGAGGGAAGACGTTCCACCCAACCATAGACTTGTTTATCTAGTTCTCAACATAAATTCACCCCCAATATGGGGCTAAGAATCCACAAGAAAGGGTGTCCCCTAAAGGTGTCTAATGTCCACTCACAATAGCTAAATTCCTACAACCATTCCAATTCTCCAACTCTCTTTCCCCTCAACTTGCACAACCCAAAAAATGGGATCCCCTTCTTTTCCATACAGTCCCTTAGGCTATCCCACTTCCCTCAAGGGATCCAACACAATTTGGATAGGAAAATATCTCTATTGGGTACTCCAGGAACTCTATCTACAACAAGAATTCTCACAACAGAAAAATACTTGCTCCCTTTGACAATTTATTGTATAGAATCTTACTTGTAGGCCCATACCCTATTTCTCCCTAAAATTATAGCTCCAATTTTTTTTATAGAAGCCCACCATGGTTTTTTGCTATCTTACAACATTACACACATATTTTCTCTCTTTTCCCTAACTATAAAAATTGCTCTCTTTTCACATACAAATTTCCTTTTCTTCCATGCATCTTGACTCTCCCAATTTCGAAGGTTGATTGTACTCATGCCCATGCTCTCAATAACTATGTGAGGTGACTTAACACACCAACCCCTCTTACATGTATTTTATGATTCGACTTTGGAAAACTCAAAAAATAATTTAGAAATATGGTTTAGGTTTAATAGGCATGTATAATTCCCCCTTTGACCCCCTCTCTTGTGGAAACTTAGCCCCCATTTCTTTGTTCACATTCGTTTGTAGTCGATGATACCTTTTATTTATTATTTCCAATATACATAATTTACATATTACATTGTTGGGCCTGTAGTCATACTTCATATCTACATTATACATCACTAAATTGAGGATTAAAAATGAGGATGTTACATGCATGTCATGTAACTTAAAACTCTAGTCCTTGAAAAATTGGGAAACTATGGAAGGTGTAAATGGGTGTAGTAAAAAGAAAATATAAGCATATTTGAAAAGGTAGCAAACTACCACCATGATGACCAATTTGTTGTCGACCCTCAAGAGGCCCACTATAAAATCCATGGAAATATCAGTCTAGATAGTGGCTGATATTGGAAATTTCTATAATTCCCCGAGAGTCTTATTGCTTGCCCCTTGTTCCTTTGACAAGATTCGTATTCAACTAAATTATGGATGTCCTTTTTCATGCCTTCCCAAAAGAAATATTGCTTATCTTCTTTCTAGGTTTTTTGAAAGCCAAAGTGACCCACTATAGGGGATGAATGGAACTCCTCCAACACCTTTTGTTTTAAAGCTAAAATCTACACTAGAAAAATGTGACTTTAATATTGCAAGGTATCGTACTTCTAGATATATCTTATAGGGGGTTTGGGGTCCTCCTAGAGTATTTGGACGATTTCAGCCATTGTGTCATTAGCCAACCATTCTTGTTGGTCCTCTGCAATCCAATCTAGTATTGGTAAGGATAGAACAAAGAGAGATCCTTCATCCTCATATTTCTTAGATAAAGTATCATGCATCACATTCTATTTTCCCTTCTTGTATATGATCTCATAATGACACCCTAGCATATTAGTGTCCCACTTGTGTTTCTTTGGTGATAACAACCTTTGTTTCAAAAAATACTTCAAATTATGATGGTTTGTATTAATCTAAAAGCATCTCCTAATGAGATATGGACACCAAGTATCAATAGCTTGAAGGATGACAATCATTTCTTTCTCATAAGTGGATTTTTCCAAATTTCTATCACATAATGTTTTACTGGTGAGTTCCAATAGGTAACCCTATTACATTGGCACTACTCTGATACCATTGTCCAATGCATCACATTCCAAGAAAAAATATTATTGAAATCAAACACTACTAAGACATATTTAGTACACACAACTTCTCTTAAAGTTGGAAAGGCTTGCTCTATGGCATCATCCCATACAAAGACAATCGTTTTTAGTAGGTTGGTTAATGGATTGACAATTCTCCTATAATTATTCATAACATTTTTATAGTAGCCCCTAAGCCCTAAGATTTCCAAAAACTTAGGGTGTGGTCAATATTATATTCCCTCAAATTTATTTGGATCCACATGCACCTCATCCTGACTGAATAGTGGCCCAAGTATTCCACTTCAAAAGCAACAAAAGTACATATGGATTATTTGAGAAACAACTAGTTATCCCTGAAGAGTTGGAGGAATTTATCAACATGCTACACATGTGCTTCCCATTTTTTGCTATCAATTAGAATATGGAATCAAAGAATAGAAGCACCAAATTATGTAAGAAGGGTTGGAAAATCTTGTTAATGAGGATATGAAAGGTGAATGGGTCATTACAAAAACCAAAAGGCATCACTAAAAACTTATAATGTACTTCGGAAGTGCAATTTCTTAGGAATGTTCACCTCCTCGATCCATATTTAGTGGTACCATGAGTGAATGTCCAATTTAGTGAAGAACTTGACACCATGAAGATCATCCAAAAGATAAGAAATAAGTGGGATGGGAAATTTAGCATTGATGATCAACTTATTGAGAGCATGAAAATTAGGACACATGAGCCGGTTGCCTTGTTTCATCAATATAATGACCATTGGGGATGAGTAATGTCTAGTACCGGGTCAGATTATGTTGGGTGCTAGGATAGGAAGGTGTTTCATTCTTATTCTATTGACTATTGTTCCATAATTGAGTAGAGCATAGGGAGTAGGATATTGGAGAAAAATAGAGGAAGTATGAGATCATGTAGTAGCCATATAGGTCATAGTGTCTATGGAAACTCTATAGTGAGTGAAGTTTCTTTGTATTTGCATTTCATAATTGAGAAGAAAAGAGAAAGATAGTCATAACCTTCTAGCTAGGTTTTTCCCACACTTTGTTTTTGAGGGTACATCTTGTGTTCATTGTGTGGATGGCGTGTTATTTTTTTTAGCTTCTTATGTTTCAATTTTAACTTATTTCACTATTTTGTGCACTAAGCTAGTAATATTAAATCTAAATCTAAAGTAAAAAACTACATAATAAAGATATTATGAAATCTTATAAGATTTTTTGTGACAAACTATTTCAATGGAATAGCCGTGACAATTTACAAATCATATACATCATGATGTGATCGTTGAGAAGTAAAAGGGGGGATAAAGAGAGATTGAATCCTAGAAATTATTTGGAGGGTTATAATATCATGAGTCTTTGAGCATGATAGAAGGCTCGAGATATACTTATGTATGATGTCCATGCTTCTCCCTCTAACATGCGTACTTTTCCTTTGGAGTGCATTTTGTCAAACTTATGTGAAAGTGGGAAAAATAGGCAAGTAGAGATTTTGGTAAAGTTGATGCATGGGTAGATAAGTTCAATATTGTGTGATTATGTCTTAGTATAAATTTCATATTTTAGGTGTATTCAGTTTATCCCTTGAATGCATTGTTGTATTGACTATGAAGATTGGAAAATAGTAGCGTCATTTCCATGGTGCAAGAAGAAGATAGAAGGCATTTAGTTGGTGTATATACAAAGTAAACCCAAAGAAGAAGAGTCCATTAACAATAATGACATCCAAGGAATTGCAGCAAAAATGAGACATGTATAATGGGTGCACAGAGCATTTGTGATCATGTAAGAAGGAATGGAATATCACAAGGAGAATGTTTTGTAGAAGGTTATTAACATGACGATGAAGACAAATAATGAAGAGTTTGTAGTGTGGATGATGAAATTAATGATTATCAAGAAATAAATTGTTGTATTTATCGAACTAAATAAATGGTACAAGGTATAAATTGTTGGAAGCCAATTAGGAAGTGTCAAACAATAAATGGTACAAGGTATAGAGTTGAAGAAAGAATGAAATGAAGAAGAAGAATGTTACCAGAAAGATGAAAGGAGTGCATGTGCAAGTGAAAAAGAAACAAGTACTTGATAAATTAATTTTTCAAGAAATATCATAAGGAATTTATACATATGAGAATTTAATGTAGAAGCATCCCCAGATAGTTGGCTATCTTGCAACACACACAGAAAAAAAAAAAAAAAAAATGGCTATCTTGCAACACAATAATACGTAAAAAAAAAAAAAAACCATTTCATAATTTTCAATTAAATTTGTTTAATTCTAGTATTTAATTGATCTGAACTAGATCCAAACAAAATAAATGGTTGCAGAGACTTAGTACTTGCAAGTGAAATTCAACAATTAATGAAGGTTAAATTTTAAAAATGACAATGCAAGTTCTAAAAAAATAAATATAAAAGCAAAAGGAAATGGAAGAGAAAAAGAGAGAGGAATGGGAAATCAAAGGTTAGCCTCTTGGCCTTCCCATTACCACTAGTTCTCATATGTCTTCTTGTAACTTAACTCTCAAAGGGTGTATTTGGCCAAGAGGAGAGAATGTAAAGGATGAGGAGTTGTATGAGTTGTGAGTGGCCATAGAGCCATGAGATGTACTATCGCGCAGTTTGCACTTGTTGAAATCCCAACCCAAGATACTCAAACCTTGTGTAACTACAAGATATCCTGCCACTGTCACCTTAGTAGGAAATCCCCACATTTTAGTGATGGATGAGGTCCACCACAGGGGAGGCATCCCCGGTAACCTGAAGGGATCAAAGTAGCAGATAATGTAGCTAAGCCTAAGTCAAATGTTTATGTTTGTGAAATTTAGGCAATTGGAAGTGTTTCAGGTACCTTCCTGGAACAAGAACAACCGATAGAGTTTTGTAACAGTCACGAGAAAATTAGATCAGAATTGAGTGAAATTACAGTGTAAACTTAACATAATTATGATAGATCAAATTCCAACTATTCCAAGCAATTTTTGAGTGAGTTAAGCTAATGTTAGACTAGTGTATGCAACAAACTTAAGTGAATTAGATGGTTGTAGCAATGTTTTGCAACAACAACAATAAATTTAGTAGATTAGGTTAAGTTAGAATTAAAAGAAGTTAGTAAAAACCTTAGAGAATAGTGTTTGAGTGTTTGTTTGATCAATTTCCTTGACAAGAAAAATTACACTAGTTCCTTTTGGGCTATGGAGTCTTTTATAATAGCAACAATCAATTGGAGAA
>SNQJ01S0146420.1:23286-47206 GCA_010110895.2 Picea sitchensis
GTCAACACTCCGCTAGGTGAACTTGTGGGAGACTAAGGGCTTCTAAGGAATAAGACCCCCGCCTTATTGCGTGCACCTTAGAATCAACGTGAGTGACTATCAAAGTCTGCCCTCATGACATCATGGGTCCTCTCGAACTAGGTAATCGCTAACCTACAATTCGATCCATGGTGGGAGTGCTAGTAGGCTATGGCAGGGATGTTGTCCACACCTCTCCCTCAACCTCTCTGGTAGTCATGTTTGGCCCCTTTAGTCCATATGTGAGTCTGGTCGGCAAGCTATTGTCAACCTGCATCATCAACAAATCATGTCAGAACATATCCTTATCATATCATCAAATCAGATGTACTAATATCACAGTAAGAAAATCAAACCCCAATAGCACACTCCCTGACTCGATCCAGATTCCAAGGGGTTCCATCGATGCCTCTACTTCCTCAAGGTCCAAAACCCTACACACTCAGTAAAAGAAAGTCAACAACACCTATCTATGTCAATGCAGTAAAACAACAGGTCATCTACCCATAACGCATCATAATCAAAGTCAAATGTTTTAATATCGTAATTATCTGGATCACTTGCAAGCAAGTGTCCTCAAAGAATAAGTTCGCTCAGTGCGCTAGAGCGAGATGTTACATACACCCCCTCTTAGTCTAAACTTCGTCTCGAAGTTTCCCAGTATAATGCCAAAATAAGTGTATCACAGTATCATATGTATATCTATTAAAGAAAAAATGAAACTACTGGTGCATATCATATGCGTCCTCCCAGGTCGCCAAGTGCAGACTATAATTGTCCCACTAGACCTTGACCTGATCTACCATTCGACGTCGTAACTGTCGAACGCGATGATCTAAGATGCATACCGGCTCAGTCGTGAGCACTCCCTCATCCTATACCTACAAGGAAATCATGTCAAATACATGTATAGGATCACTAATATAATGTCTCAAATTAGATACATGAAAAACATCGTGCATACGCCTCAAAGAATCAGGCAAGGCTAGTCGATAGGCAATGGGCCCCTTTCTCTCCACAATATTGAAAGGTCCCACGAACCAAGTTTATATCCCTTTCCAAACTTGATCGAACTCTTATGTGGTTTAACCCGCAAGAAGACTCGATCAACGACCTCGTAACTACGGTCGACTCGGTGCGCATCAGCATAACTCTTATGTTGATCCTGCACTTATTTAATCCTTTGTCTTATTGTTTTCATTTTCTCTTCCATTTCTTGGATTTCTTCTGGTCCCACCAAGACCCTATCCTCAAGCCGATCCAAACTCAAGGGCGTATGACACAGTCGCCCGTAAAGAAACTCAAAAGGTGCCATCTTAATGGTGCTCTGGTAATTGTTGTTGTAAGTGAACTCCACTAGTGGCAAGAAATCCTCCCAATGCTTTTGTTGGTCCATCATGTACATGTGCAACAGGTCTTCCAAGGTTTGGTTCATTCGTTCGTTCTTCCCATCAGTCTCCGGGTGATATGCAGTACTAAAGTTAAGTTGGGTTCCCAAGGCCTCTTGGAAACTCATCCAAAATCATCCAGTAAACACCAATCCTCGATTGGATATAATCTTCTTAGGCATGCCATGCAGCCTCACAATCTCACTAATGAAAACTCTAGCTATGTCAGGTGCCTGATACGTCATACGCACAGGAATAAAGTGAGAACTCTTCGTCAGAGTGTCTACTACTACGAAAATCGAGTCATCTCTCCTTGCCGTCAGTGGAAATCCAACAATAAAATCCATCGAAATAACTTCCCATTTTGATTCCGGAATGGCATGTGGTTATAATAATCCTTTTGGGTGTCTATGTTCAGCCTTTACCTACTAACATTCTAGACATCTGGCCACATAATTGACTATGTCGACCTTCATTCCCTTCCAGAAGAATAAGGGCTTAAGGTCTGCCCTCATCTTCATGACTCCCGGGTGAGCCATGTAAACTGCTCTATGAGCCTCGCTCAGGATCAACATCCTCAACTCATCATTTGGCGGTACGTAAATCTGACTTTTAAACCTCAATAACCCATCGCTATCAAATGAAAATCCCTCATATCATGGTACTATCATTATGTTTTGTCCGAAAAAACCCTCGACCTCTTTGTACCAGTCATCGTCACGCTGTAAAGTATGAATCTTTTCACATAGATTTGTCTGAAGAGGTAACATCAAAAAGATGCGTGGTCTCCAACTCAAAGCATCTTCTACTCAGTTAATTGTTCCCTTTATGTAAGTAATCTCAAAGTTGTACTCGCTAAGCAATTTCGACCCACGTCGTTGTCGCATGTTCAGGTCGCTTTGCGTAAAAATGTGTTGTAGTCCACAATGATCAATATTTAATTCAAATTTTCATCCAACAAGGTAGTGTATCCAAACCTTCAAGGCATATATGATGGATAATAACTCCAAATTGTACGTCGCATAGTTCTCCTCATGCCTTCTCAGTTTCCTCGAAATGTAAGTGATCACTCGTCTATCTTGCATCAAGACTCTGCCCAAGCCTTCCTTGGATGCATCTGTGCATACCAAGAAGTTTGTGTCCATGTCAGGGACCTTTAGTATCGGTGATGTTGTCAACAACTCCTTAAGCCTCCGAAATGCTTCCACGCATTTCTCGGTCCAAACAAACTTCTTTTTTTTCTTCTGCAATTTCGTGATCAGATTTGCTATCTTCAAAAATCCCTCGACAAACCATCGATAGTATCCTTCTAAACCCATAAATCTATGCACTTTCATGACATTCATCGAAACAGGCCATTCCATAATAGCCTCGACCTTGGTTGGATCCATGGTGATGCCTTCACCGAAGATGATATTCCCTAAGTAGTGAATCCTCGATTGATAAAAAGGCCATTTGGATAATTTCCCATACAATTTGTGCTCTCACAGACACTGTAGTACCAAGCACAAGTTCCTGTCATGCTCCTCCATCGTATGAGAGTAAATCAAAATATCCTCAATGAACACTTGGATAAACTTGTCCAAGTACTCGCGGAACACCCCATTCATCAAACTCATAAATACCCCTGGGGCATTTGTCAGTCCAAACGATAAAATAGTAAACTCGTAATGTCCAAACCTCATATTAAAGGCCCTCTTAGGGACATCATCCTCCTTGATATGAAACCAGTGATATCCTGATCGCAAATCGATCTTGGAGAACACCGTCACACCCTTCATTTGATCGAACAGATCATCAATTCTCGGTAAGGGATACTGGTTCTTGATCATGGCCTTGTTCAGTTGATGGTAGTCAATGCAAAGCCTCCATGATCCATCCTTCTTTCGTATGAAAATGATAGGTGCACCCCACGATGACACACTAGGACGTATCAGTCCCAGGTCCAACAACTCCTTCAGTTGCATTTTCAACTCTTGTAACTCTGGGGTCGACATACGATAAGGCGTTCTCGCTATTGGTTCAGTTCCCGGTTTTAGGTCTATGGTAAAATCCAACTCCCTCTTCAGTGGAATCCTAGGTAACTCCTCCAAAAACATGTCCGCAAACTCTCTCACCACCAGAAGGTGTTCTACACCTTTCTCTACTCCCTTCTCGTTTAGTGCAAGGATCGCATAAAGCTTGCACCCCTTGCACATTCTCTTATGAAGTTGTATGGAAGAGATGAACCTCAGGGAAATTCCATGATTCCATCCTACAATCACATGTATCTGTCCCTCGTCATCGACCAAGCTCAACCATTTTTTGTTACAGATGAGTATCGCCTCATGCGATTCCAACCAATTCATACCAATCATGACATCATAAGATCCTAGGATCATGACATACATGTTAGCCCTTGTGACAAACTCTCCCAAGTTAAGGATACAGTCTATAACCTGTCTCCCAACCTTTTGTGTGGCTCCCGAAGCCATATCCATGAAGCTAAACTCATCCTGTTCAACTGCCTTTACCTTAATCCTTTTTAGCACTGCACCAGAAATGAAACTCTCGGTAGCACCAGGATCTATCAAAATACTAAGGGTATGGTCAACAATAGTACCTGTCGTCTCGAGCACAGTCGACTGATGCTCTGCCTGGTGGTTATTCACCGCTGCATGAATATGATGGGCCTTGTCCATATCTCCCATAGTAGTGGGTCCTACTGATTCAGACACTCTGGTCCTCTCCACAAGACAGTCACACTGGTAGTGTGGCTCCCCACACGTCCAACACCCCTTCTTCGACCCGGTAGTCCTGGTACCCAAAGTAGAAGATAATGGACCATCGCCTGGAACCCTGGTCTGTTCTGTTGGACATGCGTAAACTATTGTTGTTGCGGGAGACATTGCTACTGATGTTGTGGTCCCCAGTAAGGTGCCCGTTGCTGAGGCGTCGGTCACCGGGGTGTAGTGAAAGTGGATCCCCTCTGGAAGCCACGATATCCCGGCATATGTCTCACTGGTTTCTGGTGCTATTGTGTTCCAGATGAAACCTGCCCTGCTGGTCTCGCTAGAGTCCTAGTCTGACCCCCACTAATAAGATCCTCCTATGCTATGAGGGCCTTCTGGATGACATCGTGCAATGTTTGAGGCATCAAAATCCTAACCTTTGCACGCAGGCTACTGTTAAGGCCGAACATGAACCTATTGACCTTAAGTTTCTCTATGTTAAGGTGTGGAGCATATCGGAGAAGATCCATAAAATGGGCCTTGTACTCGGGCACCATACGACCTCCCTGTCGTAAGGCGTTGAACTCATTGAGCTGACGCTCAATGAATTCCTTTGAAAGGTACCTCTCTTGGAACCGTTTCTCGAAAAGTTCTCATGACACGTCTTCAACGGCCATGTTCAGCTGTGGTAGGAGTGTCTTCCACCATAGAAAAGAGCTCCCATTTAGTTGAAATATTTCCATGCGAACCTTCATGTTGGAGGTATAATCGTGAAGTGCGAAGAACATCGCCATGTTCTCCAATGATGCCTCGACGACTGTGCCTTCCGGGGCACCAAAGAACTTGGGAAATTTGACCTTCTCGAGTTCACGGTGAATGCTACCAGTAACGACTGGTGCACGCAGTGGAACCTCAGTGGGTGCCGGTGCTCTGGCCTCATCTCTATCCAAACGGTTGATCAGTGCCTCCAACATGCACTGAAAGGATCTCATCATTCTGACTACATCACTAACTGCTATCTTCTCCTGCCCGAGAACCTGCTCATCTCCCTGGGGGTTAGACCCCTCTGGTGTTGATACTACTGTAGGCATCGTGCCTCCTCCCCTCTCACCCCGTCGTCTGCCTCTGTGGCGCCCTCTAACCATGATTACTTGCACACACACAATCAACTCGATTAGCAACAGTATAACCACATCAAGTCAATGAAATCTGTAGCGATCCCAAGTCATGGGTTGAACCCACTCTGATACCATATGTAAAAAACCTCCTCGTTACGATGACAAACCTCTTATAACGAGTGAAAAAATTTATTTTTGTGTGTGCGTGTGTACAAGGGTAACAAGACATTATACTCTGTGTCGCCACATGATGACGAATCATGATGCATGGAATTGCGATATCAACATAAAGGTCTAAGACGCACATCAACA
Organism: Picea sitchensis; assembly: GCA_010110895.2. NCBI lineage: Eukaryota > Viridiplantae > Streptophyta > Pinopsida > Pinales > Pinaceae > Picea > Picea sitchensis. The sequence continues at coordinate 28,834 of SNQJ01S0146420.1, forward strand.
TCTTCTAGCAATGAACAACAATCAACCAACAAATAATAAGACTGACTACCCATCTGTCCTACCCTGCAAAGGTTAGGACCTCCAAGACACATAAGAAATGCTCAAGCCCAGGTTCCCATTGATTTTAACCATTTAAGGTCTCAGGGCTGGCGACTGTTCTAAGGAACAAGGAGGTATCTACATCCTACCCGACACAAGCAGACCAAACCTATTGTGCTAAGGACAAACACCCTAACAACCCTACGTACCCCAACAGTTACACGAGTGACTAGAACTATTACAGTGATCAACCAAGCAAAATGTTTACAACCAAGTACAAGAGTATCAACACCCTCGACAAAAAGCACAAGCAAAGAAAAATGACTTCGTCGATATCCCAACCATCGTCGAGTCAAGCTAGTCAAGTAAGACAATTTAATTCCACCCTCCAATACGAGCCCTACTTCACATTTCTAAATTGCATAAAGACATCCAAGTATAAAGCTAGTTTATCCTTAAAACAAAATCAATGTGCAGTTCTAATTTACAAGTGACAATAGAGCACCATCTAAATTATCATTTGAGGAATGTTACTTAGCAAGTCTAATTATTCAATTGGATTAGTAATTAAAAATATAAGTAACCACTAAGTAAATCTAAGTAGCTTGTAAAAATTCATGACCTAGCCATTTATTGAAAATCAAAAGACATTAGATACACCCAAATTTCACAAGTTTAATTACCCTGTCCACAATCATGACCTAAATCACAAATCTAATTTAATCCATATTAAATAAGTACAACACAGTGTATAATCTACCTTGAAATAAAGCAACCTCCAAGGGTTTTTCTTGCCACTAACTGAAGTTGGAATACAATAGTTCTACGAGTGCCTTGTGTAGATGACTCTTCAACCTCGTGAAGTAGCAAAAGTTGGTGACATGCACATAAAACTGAAATGTACTGACAATCATAGGGTGGGGCATGGTTCAAGCATAAGAATGTGTCATATTATGAAAGTCGAAATATATATTGTTCTCGAGAAAAGTTTTTAAATATACATTGTATCAAATATTAATGTTTATAACCAAGGAAAATTGAAATAAACAAATTATTTACAAAACTTAAAATTGAAAAACAACCATATATATAAAACTAAAATTTGGTTAGTATGGAGTTAATTGAATTACAAGACAACTAAAACAAGGTCAATGCTAAACTCAAGTTATAGCAATCCTATGCTACTAACATCAATATTGTTATAGCACTTTAGTAATTATGCCACCTATATTCAGTTATAAATTATAACAAAATTATTAACTGTTCAACTGTGAATTTATAAATTTTTAAATTAGGAAATCACACAGTCAGATAAAATAAGCATAAGGCACAGTCTTCCAGGAAAGGGATTAAATGTTTCCTTCCAAAAGCAATCTCTACCACCAAGTTTAACAGTGCTAAGGTGGAAGTCTAGTGGAATTCTAGCGCAAATTTCGATCACTCTACTGAACCCCCAACAACTACACGAATTTCACTGACCTAGACATTACAGTGGTGTAAAGAAAATCCCCATGAATCTGCTGGGTGTTTAACACCTCAACAGTTGTGGAGGATGATCACGCTATCCCTGGGTGTGTACACAGAAGGAAAGGGAGGCATTGTCAAGGGCAGAAGGAAATCGCCCACCCCAATAGCTCGGTTGGGGCGATCTTGTAACTCAATAAAGATTGGGGGTTGTCTCATTTAACAACACAAATATCCAGGTAATAGTCATGATCAAACTGAAGGGTGAAAGGCCAAGCAACACAATGCGTAGTCAGAGAGGGTAACATCTTAGGGGTTAGGGCTATTCAAAAAAAAAAAAAACAATCCAAGTGAGCCACGCCTCCCACATGCCACCCTAGAAAAGTCTTTTTTTTTTTTAATTAAAAACTGTCGGAGGAAAAAAAAGAGAAGAATGCCCAGCAGAAGAAAACGGTTATACAACCATACCTAAAAACAATTCGCAGAAGCCATTTTAACACAACCATTATAAGTACAAAATTACAGAGGGTAGGTTTATGCAACCAACACAAAAACAAACGTGGGGGTAAATTAAATTTCCCAATCAGACGCAATATTAAGGATAAAGTCGTTATTTAACTATCAATAAAAACCATGAATAAGGAATAATAAATCCATAGCGATTGGCATGATTATCATTATCCCAAGATTTTTAACGATCAACATGCTATCAAAGATAAAATCTTTATGATTGTTAAATCATTCTTAAATCTATCATTCTCTGAATATTAAATGCATTAATCAATACATATAAATCATTGTCCAATGTATTGTTGTCAACAACAATGAACACAGTCCAGATTCTCTCTGCATAGTGTTCTAAGAATTTCCCTGTGTGTTTCATGGAAGGAATGTAGGCCTATGTACATATTGCAGTTACATGTAAACTCTTAGCTATAACACCCAATTAAAGCAGTTATAAAGAAGACAATGTAGGTTGAGGTTAAAGGCCTCATGCATCTCAGAATACGAATAAAAATGATGACTGCAATGTGAGAATGCTAGGGCCATAAGGATAACTGACCGAAGGGATCGGAGGGATACTATCAGTCCAGTCATGGAAAATAACATCAAGGAATCAAGATAATCCTAGCACCAAGGTCGTACTGAAGGACACAAGTCAAGAAATTAGCCAGGCTAGAAAAAGGGGTATGCTATCAATCTAAACACCCAATCCAGTACATTAAATATTCAGATCAAGGCATAAGTCATAAGACTACACCAGTACCTCCCAACCAACACTAGGGGTACTCTGCTTCCCCCTTAGCCCCCCGAGCTGTAAAGGGGCCACACAAGGCCGAGCTACCACTCCTCTCTGAGCTGGGAAATCCCAACTCCCACAAGTAAATCAGTCAAGTCACTAATCCAGAAGAGTAACGTTACGCTAATAGTCGATCCCCCTTCATGCTTCTCCTTCCTCTATTTTATAGAGTTTTCCCACTTCCTTTCCTTCCCTAAATCTCATTTAATTAAATTTTTAATAAAAATTGCATAAAAAATCTCCTTTGTACAAGTGTCATCCATCCCCCACATTTCTCCATTAATTATTTTCTTTAATTAATTATTTGTCTTAATTCCCTCACCCACCTAGCGTTACTCCTAAATTCCCTCCTAGGTGTCCCTAGATTCCCTTACATGTTTTAAGGCTTTCCCTAAAACGAAATTGCTAAATCAGTTCAAAATTAGAAGGTTCTTAAATGCAGATTCTTTACTAAGTTGGTTTCCCTCTTTTTACCATGAGTTCCCCTCTTTCCCTCTTTAGGTTACCTCCTTTCCCTAATTTCCTAATTTTTATAAATTTCCACTTTCCCCTTTTTGAGTTCCCTTCCCTCTTTAGTTGCCTCCTTCCTATTTTCCTAATTTTTATATTTCCCTCGTTCCCCTTTTATTGAGTTAAAAATGGAAGTTGTGCAATTTAACCCTTTTCCTTTTATTATTTATTTAGTACCTTTTAAACCATCAGTTAAAATAATTAATTGTCTCTTTATGTTTTGCATCCACACATTTTATTTAATTTCTTACTTTCTTCAAGTTACCACAAAAATTTTATGAAGACCAAATTATTACTTATGTGCTTTTAAATTTTATTATTTTATTTTATATATATATATATATATATATATATATATATATATATATATATATATATATATATATATATATATTAAGATCCCATATTTAGACTTAGGAACTTAGATTAAGATCCCAGTACAATTAATTAGGGAAATTGTTCTTTTTAAATTTCTTAATGTGTTATTTGTCTTAGGGCCATCTAGAGTCATAATTCCCTCTATCTTCATGAACATGACGTGCCCTTTAGGGATGCACTAGGTGCTCCAAGGGTGCCACTTGCCCTTCATCTCTGCCTTTGCACCTACATGCCCTGAAGGGATGCACTACATGCTCCAAGGGTGCCACTCACCTCTTGTGTTTTGGCCCGACAAGTGTCTTTTAGGGACGCTCCATGTTCTCCAAGGGTGGCACTCGTCTCTTGACTGATCAGTAGACATCAATAACCCCTCGAGTCAACACTACGCCAGGTGAAATTGTAGGAGACTAAGGATTCTAATGAATAAGTGTCTGACTTATTGCACACCTCTTAGAATCATTGTGAGGGACCGTCATGTATTCCACCATGACATAAGTGGGTCCTCTGGAACTAGGTAACTAATCCCAGCTTGAGCTACTGGGAGTGCTAATAGGTTAAGGAAAGTTGTGGTTGTTGTCCACACTCTCCTCAACCTCTCCTGGTAGTCGTAGGTGGCCCCCTTTACTCCATATGTGAGTCCTGGTCAGCAAGCTATCAACTCTACATCATCAACAAATCATGTCGTAACATATTGTCATCATATCATCAAATCAGATGCACTAAATATCAAAGAAAAACAATCAAACCCCAATAGCACACTCCCTAACTTGATCCAAAGTCCAAGGTGTTCCATCATGCATCTCAAGATCCTCAAGGTCCAAAATCGCACACCCCAAGAAAACCAAGTCAATAGCACCGGCCTATGTCAATGCAGAAGAAAAAATAGGTCATCTACCCATAACGCATCAATAATCAAAAAAGTCACATGGACATAATAATGATGGATGTCTCAAAGATGGGAGATATTTTTGATCCATGTGTTACCTATTTTGTTTATTTTGTCACTTGCTTATAAATTATTTTAGCACCACTTGTCTCATTTGACAAATGGTTTGTTTCAATTTCACTTATTTTATTTATGTCTTTTTATTCCTTATTTTTCATAGAAATTCCTAAATTCATTTGAAGTAAAATAACCTCCATTATCTGATCTTAAGGATTTGATTTTCAAATCAGTTTCATTTTCAACTAGTTTCTTGAATACCCTAAAACATTTGAAATCTTTTGACTTTTTCTTGAGGAAGCCACCCTAGGTCATTATGGTGTAGTCATCAACGAGTAGCATAAAGTATTGTTCACCATCTAGTCCTTTTATTTTAGTGGGCCCACATAAATCAGTGTGTACAATATCCAATGGTTTTCTCGTAGAGTATTCCTTTGTCTTGAATTCAACTTTTGTTTTTCTTCCATGATGACAGTGCTTGCACATAATATTCATTAGCTTTGCAACTTTTGGAATTTCTCTTACAAATTTTTTTTTTTTGATCTTAACAATATTATCAAAGTGTATATGGTCCATTCTCCTATGACAAATCCAACTTTCATCTTATTTCCCCCCCAAAAAATATTTCTTCTTCAATTTCATTCAAGGTCGACATGTTGTTTGGAGTCCTTGTTATTGTTGCCACTAGTATTCCTGGTCCTTATTTCCTTATTTCACATTATTTTGAATTGAATACAAGTGTGTGTCCATGATCACACATTTGGCTCATACTTAGCAAATTATTCTTCATTTTTTCAACAAGTAGGACATTTTCTTCCACAACATATTTGTTTCGAAGACTGATTGTGCGTTTTCCTATAGATTTGGCTGAGTTATCATTGTCCAAAGTGATAGACCCCTATTTTTATTTAGTTAATGTTATAAATATGTTTTTTTTATGCAGTCATATGCTTTGAGAATCCACTATCGATATACCAATGACTTGTTCTATTTAGGGCTTGCAAGGAAAACCACATTCCTCAACCTTCAAATCTTCTTTCTTCCTTTTCTAACTTCTCTATTGTTACCCTATATGATTGAAAGGAACATGCCTAGTTTCCCTTGAGGAAACTATAAAATTATTTCTACAATTTTTGGCTATGTGTCCAAAATTGTTACATTTATAACATTCAATGTCATAGCCCAAAGAAATAAACCTTTTATAATTTCTATCAATCACCTCACAAGACATTTTGGGATAATTTCCTTCGTAATTATTCTTGGTATTTTCATAACAACTTATGTTCTAGGTGTTCTTCCCTTTTCATGGGATCTACAATTTATGGCTTTATGCCCAAAATTATTGCAAGAATAACTCAAGCCAAGAAAAATATTTTGGTACTTGGGTGTGGGTGATATTCTAGCTAGTGTTGTTCTTTTGAAATCATGATCTTATTCTTGGGTATTTTTCATTTCTAGTTGTTTATTCCATGTTCCTCTAAATGCACAATCTTCTTCTTGATTCTTCTTTATTTATGGTTTTTTAATGTCCTTATTTAGAGGCTTTCGTTCTTCTTTCTTGATGGAACCCTTGATAGTAGTTGCATAACTTGTTTTCTTTCATTCCTTTTCTATCATCATAGAGCTTGAAACCTCATCAAAATTATTTTGTTTGTATCCAATTCTATACTTGTCCTTGTTGGTTATCGAGCCTAATTATATTCTTGAGTCATAGGTTTGTTTCAGTCATGATTGGATCCCATTACTTAACGGGGGGGATGTGCGGGGGTTCTCCCCCCCACAACTATCACCAAGGGGGTCCATGGGGGCGGTGAAATTTTTTTGTAGCCCCCTCTAATGGGGAATTTGGGGGCAGTGCCCCCAAAGCGAAATATTGGGGAACATTTCCATGTAAAATATTTTAATTTTGTATTCAATCTGAACCGTTCATTATAGAGTCGTAGATATGATGGTAGAAGTTATTTTAGGTATTATTTCTCTAGAAGGAAACCCTATTGTATGATGGAATTGTATTGTGGTTGTGTATGGGTGTGAATATTGTATTTTAAGAGAGGATATTGTTATAGAAAGAAGAGGAAGTTACAACGATTGTGTTGTAGGTTGTATCCCTTCATTTTGTTGAATAATAAAAAAGGAAGGACTTGGAAATTTCTCTGGTGGATATAGCCCACACTGGGTGAACCACGTATATCTATGTCTCTATTTTACTATGTATCTTCTATGTTTTATTTCCATATGTGTTTTATTTTATGGCTCCATGATCCTTTTTTTATAAAATTCATAGAAAGTTTTTTTATTGTTCATGATTTCATCTAGTATTTTGGTGGTATTTCCAAAGTTTAGTTCTATTTCCTTCTTCTCTAGTTCCTTTCTTAGTGAGACTATTTTAGCTTCAAGATTCTTTATTAATTTTTTTTTCTTCCAATTGTCTCTTGAGTGTTTCTTCAATAATTTTGGCTTCTTCCAACTAAATCTTTAGATCTATGATAGTCATATTGGATTCTTCAAAAAAATTGATAGGGTTTTGAAATCCTTCCTTTAGTTTATTTAACTCTTCTTTGAGAGAGTTGTTTTTCTTCCTTGTTATTATTATATTAATTAGGGCACTAATCAATTGTGCGTAAATATTTAGTTCTCCTTCTTCTTCATAGTGTCCTTCATTTTTTTAGTATATTCATTTTGAGTCTATAATTCCATGAAGAGTACTCTTATTGAGTCACTGTCACCATCATCATCTTCATCGGATGAGGAAATCTTGTCTTTTGAATAGAGGATTTTCTTTTTTAAATTTATTCCTTTATTTCTTTCCTTGTATATATATTTTTTATATTTATTTTCTTTCTTAGGAACTTCTTCATCATCATTATGTGAACCCCTTGCATACAGACATTTGGAAGAAAAATGATTAACTTTACCACAATTAAAGCAATTGAAATGGAGCTTACCTTTGTACTTTTTGACTCCTATTTTCATCTTTATTACAAAGTTGGCCTCTTAGTCATTGTCTGAATAATCACTATTGTTGGAGTAGGGTTTTGACCTTGGCTTGCTCTTTCTTGTCTTCTTGGAGGCTTTGCAAGTTTCTTCCCTTTTGGATGGATTTTCCTGTTCTATTCTCATTTTATATGTTGTAAGTATTCCATGTAATCAATCCACACTCAATGTTTCTATATCTTAACTTTATTCTAGAGTTGATATTTTAGGGTCAAATATCATTGGGAGATATCTCCATATCTTTTAAACAATAACTAAATTTTCAATATTTTCTCCCTATCCTCTTGTAGTATTAAACATTTCATCAAATAGGAGAAAACAAACTACAATATCTTCATCTTCATTCATTCTCATGTGTTCAAATTGTCCTCTCTAAGTCTGAAGCTTGGCCCTATTGAATTTAGCATATTCTTCATAAACATTCTTGAGGTTGTCCCAAATTTTCTTTTCTAGAATCACAATGAATAACCTTAACAAATTATAAACCTGTTATACTACTTATAATGAAATTTATAGACTTTGAATATTATTCATTGATCTTTTTCCCAACCTTATCTATTGGGGGAGAGCATGTTCCAGTGTATCCATTTACTACAAATTGTCAAACATTAAATCCCTATTCCTACAAAAATTCTCTCATTCTTATGCTCCAAAAAGAATAATTTTTCCCATCAAACAATGGTTTTCCATTTTTGGTAAATTATCCTTGCTTATCCATGATCTACCTTCCAATGGTCAGATTGTTCCTAAAATAACCCCCTCTGATACCAATTGTTGGAATATTCACCAACACTAATAGGGGGGTGGATCAATATCAATAATGTTTTACCATTTTAACCTTAAAAAAATCATGTATACATTAACCATTAACAATTCCATTCATCATCACCAAAAAAAAAAAACACAATGAGTTTTATGGGGAAACTCAAATGGGAGAAAACCGAAAAATATGTTTCTTGTGTCATGTTAAGATTACATTCATAGGAAGCACCAACTTACAAGATTCTACAACAAAAAGTGGATGGAGGCAATGAACCCTTGATTTATCGGTAATGACTATAAGGAGGCACCAACCCCATGGATTTACCAACTCCAACTAGAAGGAAGCACCCACTCCCTAAAACAGAGGCACCAACTCGTTGAATGAATACACCAATATTCTAAAATGAGAACCAACTCAATGATATATCACCAATCAAATATATTCATTCACATAGTAGTTTTGAATTCATATGCATGCTTCATTATGTTGACAATCCTTCAAAACCTAGCAAGCCTCATCAAATCATTCCCAAAATGTAATCACTGAAGGAAACATCTAATGATGGTAACATACATTCACAACAACATCCACTAACAACAACATATACTCACGTAAAATTCACAGAAACGTCACAACTTCATAACAAGGCATATGGTAGCATTACAACCTCATGACAAAATCACAACTTCATAGCAGAGCATATGGAAGCATCGCAACCTTACAACAACATCATGAAAACATCACAACTTCATATCATACCTTGAGAATATGAAATACATTAAGAGAATCCCTTAGACTTATGTTGCACACCAAAAAGACACCTCAACACCTTGATATCACCTCTGAATTGATCTCTTCATTGGATACAATAAAAATGTGAAATTCTATCATGTATTTATAGTAATTCTTTTCCCAAGAATCCGCTGAACCGACCTCAATTTTTTGGTTTGGTTATCACATGAAAAAACTCATATATCCTCATTCCTAGGGAGTTAGAGGGACTTCCATATAATGTTTTAAAGGTATCTTAATAATAATTCCAACCATGTAACTTGTGCTTCCATTTGAGTTAGCTATGTATGATAACATTTCCCTCAAAGATAGGGTATTCAAATTAACCGAAAAATAATACTTTCAACAATATTCATCTTGTAATCTTTATCTTGGAAATCTATAGGATTTTAATATTCATATTGGAAATATTGTGGGATCCATTTGTGTACAAATAAATGTGTGCATGTGGAAACAAACACATGTTATTTCATCCCGTCAGAGCCATGCTTAAAACTTACGCCATTAGGGGAACACATTGGAGTTATATACATTTAGGTCAAGGCTCCTTCAAGGATATTCAAGTCTTATTCAAGTGGACACAACATCATCACTTGTAATGTCACCCAACCCCCTAGTTCTAGTTAGGGTGATGGGGTGTCAATTTTTCATTTTTTCCAACTACTTTCTTTCTCCAATTATACTTCATAGATTGATTCTTCTCGTCTAGATCTTTTCAGCGACTATAACCATTCTGAATTTTGATATCTAGATAAAAAGTTGCATCCCTCCAAATTTTTCAAGTCCTTCACCTTCAAATCCACCTTAGTGCCATGTGTCATTCACGTGGAACTCTTGTATACGTGTCACTTGATGTGGAACTGATGTAGTGCAATTGTGGCACTTTCCATATGTCTCACCATCCCATGGTTTTGAATCTACAGAACCTATTGACATCGTCGTCATTAGGAATTTCATTCCCATGGGATGTTATCTCCTCCCCGAAAAATTATGATGAAGATCCATTACTCGGATCCCTCCTAGACCTGATGGTACCAAGGTTGATCATCCAACGACTCTAGTTGAATCAACGATCACAATTTATGTGACAATTACCACTTGTCCCTTTTCACTTCTTAGGACAATGGGTGGGACCCACAATAGGTTGAGAATTGAGATTGAATCATCCCCTTGCATGGACCAATGGTATTGATATTTCATCCTTTCTTTGTTGTTAATTTTTCTCAATAGTGCCTAGTAGGTCCACTCTCAATCCCCGAAAATGATGCATCTAGATCAATTGTCCAAATTACACCTGGATTATCTTAATAATAAACTGTTTAGATATACTACTCGTAGATTTGATGACTATGACAAAGATAGGTTATGTCTCTGATGGGACTCCACACTTAGCCCTTCCTTCCAATCATAGGATGACACATGTCCTCCTATGAAAAAAATATCACTCTGCATCATCATGTCGTCACTAAATTTCCTTTTCCAAGGCTACTCTGATGACCCCAATATGATCAATGTACCAGATACTTTGATGCCTATTTTGATGGATCTATAGTCTGGATTTATCCTCAGATCCCTTTAATTAGAGTGGTTCAACTCATATCTCTATAACCACTCTGAAAATAAACTACGATGACTCCTCTTTGATTAATGGTCAAGATCCTATGATGCCAAATCTGATCAATTACCATGAATAAAGAACCTTTCCAAGTGATTGAACTCAACATGGACCCACCCACTAATACCTTGACCAACTTTAGGACTCCACATGTATTCCTCGTACACATAAAATATTTCCATGAGTCTGATGTCAACATGATATCACCCCTCCTTTCGACCATGTATAAGGGTTTCCACGTTGATCAATGACCAAGATTATTTCCTAGTTGTTCTCCGATTGATGGTTGACACATGCCCACTTTATGTATTTTTGTATCAAACCATCGTATATTACCACCTTCATCCATCAATATTCCCTATTAGTGTAGTGGAGGTGTTGAGTGTGGTTTCCAAACAACTCTAGGGTTTATGTTGTGCCTTTAATCACCATCTCATGTCCTCTGGTTGTATTTAAATTAAAACTCGTGGGGGTTTCCCTTGTGATAAATCCAAATAAATTTAAATGTGTGATATCAACTTGGATCATTGGTCTCTCATTGATAAAAAATCAACATTTAATCCTTGAATCATTGGTTCCTACAGACAAAAAATTGATCCAATGGTTATCACTCGTCAACAAAATGATTTGACGGCCATAAACGACCCACCCTTTGCAATCTCTCATATGTGAGAGACCCTGACTAGTGGCCATGATTAATTTGGTGTGTCATGATCAATGGTTATAGGTATTTATTGTAAGGAAAAACATTAATTCTCTTAGGCCTAACAATTAGCTTCAAGACTTAGATAAATTTGGGACTTTCTACGTCATTTCTAAGGCTACTAGAATTTCCAATAGTTTGCAAATCCTACCTAAAATAGATAAGAGGATTCTCGTCACCAGGTGAGTAGATATTCTTGTCATGAGAACTATCCCAAACCTGATCAAGGGAATTTCCAACAATGTTGGCTAAGCTACACTCTAATTTAAAACTGTGTTACTAGTAAATGAAAAGGAAATCTGTGTGTATGAACAAAAAAATAAAGAACACCATGTAGCATACTCTTAGGTATAATTACTTTTGTTCTCATTTTATTCATCTGAATGCACTGCCTATGTCCAAGAGTCGTGCAAGGTACTACATGGTATTCATGCAACATATTCATGGAAAACCATAATAGTAATTCATAATTATTATTTACTTATTAAAATTTTATAGAAACATAAATGATTATATGACACATGGTATGAACATGTACACATAATTATATTCATGTGCAATTAGAATAACATCATATCGAAATGTGAATATCTTAGTAAATAACCAACATAGGATTATATATATTCATTCCAATAGTAAATTGAACAAACACATGGTGTACACTTATATTTTACAAATATCCACCAATTGCATGCATACCTCTGACTTTCCTCCTAACATTAGACTCTACTTCCCACAAACTGGCAGATGGTCACCCCCAATCTGGGGATTAAACTCAACTTGGGAAAGGAAATCCTATTTAGGTCAAGTCTGTCAGCAGCAACAATATTTCATTTTAGTGCTAAGTTTATTCGACATCCTATAGTCTATAATTTCCCCACATGATTGTCCCACCCATGAAGTGTGCCCCTTCGACTTCCCCACTTCCCTTGCAGGCTTCAACAACAAGCCAGACATAAAATCTTAGAGTTTTGTAACTGTATCTTGGCACCATTGGGAATCAAATTCCTGACAATTTTATCACCTGGAGAGAATGCACACAAGCCTGACAACCCACTTCTTTAGCTTAACTCCCTACAAATTCCCCTTCAAGCGTCCTTAAGAAAAATGGATATAGAAATAAACAAGTACAGGAAAAACATGGAGATAGTATGAATGATGGATAGCAGGACGACATGATCGAATGATTGAATGCCCCCAAAAATTCACTATGGTTTTCTATTTTATTTTCATGCACTTGGGTTGACTCTTTTTATCTCCTGAACTCTTTTCTAAATCCACTTGGTGGTGCATATCCCCTTTTCCAAAGACTTGGGACAAAAATCATATTCATGTCATTTTTCCTTTGTTAGGAATATTTTATTAATATTTCCTTGCTGTAATCCCCATGTATTATCTCTCTTCCTATACCATTATCCCCATTTCCCATCTAGTGGAGTTTATCCCTCCAAACTCTTTCTTGTTAGGATGGTCTGTAGCAATGATCTTTTTCATTAAATTCAGAGTGAAATTACATAATAAAAAATAGGATCATTGGCACGAAAATTTATTGGCTCTCTATCATATGTGCATAACTGTAATTACATTTCAATTAGGGTTCTTCCTAGGGGTACTACATTCCCCTCCACCTTAGTTATGCATTGTCCTTAGGGTAGTATATACACATATACAATCAAAAGTTCAAAAATGTACAAAAGGATGTGGTTACTCTGCTCATATTGCATCATCATCCTCATAAGTTTCTTCTTTGGGATTGTACCGGGTCCATTGGACCTTTACTAGATTTATAACTCAATTCCAGAGCTGGTTGATTTTTTAGTCCAAAATGCATAAACGTTGTACTTGGAATTCTCCCTCTAGCTCCACCTGAATTACATTCCAATGAATGACATGATTAGTATCTGGTACATGTGTTTTATGTAAGGATGCATGAAAACAATTATGAATACACATGGATGTGGGTAATGAAAGAATATAAGATTCAGTATGAATCCTTTCCAGAACTTCAAATGGCCCATAATTGTTGGATTACTGAGAGGGGGGGTGAATCAATAATAGAGCAATTTAATCATTTTTCACCATAAAATGCAAGTGTTATATCAATGTAGCATTATCATCCAATAGTTTCAGAGTAAATAAACAATGAACAAATGAGCAATCAAACACATACACAATAAAACAGTGTTTTACATGGAAACCCAAAGAGGGAGAAAACCACAAAATGACTTTTCTTATATGTCTTTAAGAATTACATTCATTAGAAGCACCAACTTCATTTGTTTCCCAACTACAATTGGAAGGATGCTCCAACCACCTAGCTTCTCAGGCTACAACCTAAGGGAAGATCCAAGTCCTGAATTCTCTGGATACAACCAAAAGGAGGCTACAACCCCCTATGTTCTCCAGCTACAACTAGAAGGTGGATACAAACACTTGTCCTTGCCCCATCCAACCACCCTGAAATATATAGAATGATGGAACCATTTTCACACTATCACTATGAGATATACTGTTGTAAACCTGTATCAATCAACCTACACCAAAAAACATGTACCAATAACCTGAACCATGCATAAATCATGCATCAACCTGTACCTCAACTTGTAATCAAACTTTACCATAAACAAGTGCATCAACCATGTACCAACCTATACCAAACAACCTATAATCAACCTGTACCATAAAAAAGTTCATCAACCATGCACCAACCCTTACCAAACAACCTGTAATCAACATGTACCATAAACAAGTGCATCAACCATGAACCAACTTGTACCTCAACCTGTACCATGAACAAGTTCATCAACCATGCACCAAATTTGTACAAATAAATTGTCACAACAACTTGTCCAGAGAACCTATCACAAAAACCTGTCTCATCAATCTTATCAACCAAATCAGATCTACTCACCAATATCAATCACCAAGACAAATATCAAATATGTGCATCAACCAAGCATAACACAACAACTCATAATCATCACCAAGATCAATTTGTGCTTCTAATAATATACCAATACAAGTATGCTACATCATGCATAAACCATGTGTCAACAATACTACTAACAAGTTCCTTTAACCATGTACCAAGTATGTACCAATCATGTATCTACTACTCCTCAACTATGACTCATCAATATGTACCAAAACCATCAACTATACACCTCATGTATGTGCCAACTCATCAACTACTTGTCTCAACCATGTACCCAACATGTACCTCAACCAAAAGCCCTCATCAATTTCATCATCCAAATCTGATCTGATCACATATACGTCAAACACTATACCACAAGTTTGTACCTCAAACCATGTGATAGAACCTCACTATTATACAACCTCTATTTTTACCAATAACGTCAACAACATACCTCAACCAAAAACCCTCAAACATGAACCAATATTAAGCTTTACTAGATCTGCCTCAGATCAACTCTATAGCAAGCCATAAAATCGCAAGAGGGCATCCAACATATTTACAAGGAAAACCCTCAACTTGATTCATAAATTCCACACTACACATATTAGAACCATACCTTTTTTTTTCTTGTAGTGTCCTGTTGCCACAGTTTTGCTGTCATGAATCCACTGCCGCGATTTTCCTGCCACTATTTTTCTACTACGGCTTTTATGCCACAATTTTTGTTCCACACTTTTCCTACCACACATTTTATGCCACACTTTTCCCACCGCACTTTTTATACCGCATGTTTCCTGTCGCAATTTTCTGACAAAAGTTTTTCTACTGCAATTTTTCTTCCACACTTTTTCTTCTGTAGTTTTCTTGCCGCACTTTTTCTTCCGCAATTTTCCTACCATACTTTTTCTTCCACACTTTTCCTGCCCCACTTTTTTTGCTGCAATTTTTCTCTATCAATAATACCTGACCAAATAACCTTTCACAAATATATATATATTCAATGATATTCAAGTGTGTTTGGAATGATAGTCTTGCCTCTTATTTATAATTTCATGTAGCTTCCTAAAGGGGTTACCTTTTAACCATCTTAACCCACTTTCCTTATTTTAGGGTTAACCCACTTCCAACTTCTTATCCACTTAATAATTTCTCCATTAACTTTATTATTTAAATAATTTCTTTTGTATCCACTTTGACTTATAGTACACTCATCACTTCACTTTATTATTTACCTTCTAAAATCTCTTAAACCACTTTCCTTGTTTTATGGAGTTGTCCATTAACTTTATTATTTAAATAATTTCTTTTGCATCCTATTTGACTTATAGTACACTCATCTCTTCACTTTATTATTTAAATGATTTATTTTTTGCAAACACTTTGACTACTTTGACCTTTTAGGGCTTATAGATGACTCAAGAGGGTTCTCCAACTTCACACTGCCATAACTCTCTAACCATGAGGAGTTATGTGATGTTCCACATACCATCGAAAATGGCATGACATGTACTATCCATCTAGAATAGTTTTACCTGAAAATATATAAAAAATCATACCATTATCCATCAAATAAACTTGGTTCCATTAACCAAACCTTTGTGCTACCAAAATTCACTACCAGACTTTCTTCAAGGGTTGAAATCAATGAAAACTATCCCAATTAATCAACAGTCTCCCCCTTTTGCATCGATGGCAACACTCTGATGCAATAATGAAGTCATATCACTCATGATCCCCCTATGACCATCGATCCCCTTGGAACCATGCCTCTATGCTCTTTCTCCAAGCATTTTCTTTTGCATATGATAAATATCTCCCCCTTTGTCGTAAATTGCAAAGGTATCTTTCCATCTGGGGCTTCTCCCCCTAACTGAACTCTTCCTGTAATTGATCTCCCATCATGAACTTTCCTCTTTATGTTGCTTCCTTGTGTAAATATAAGACGTATAAGATAATCATTCAACAACATTCATTTTGGAGTATAAATTACTCTGAGTCTCTGGCGAAGATACTCAAAGGCTTCCCTTGGAAGCAGTTTTGTAAAGATGTTTGCCTCTTGTTATTTTGTGCCCACATATTCAACTATGATGTTCTTCTTTGAAACCTGTTCTTGTAGAAAATGATACTTTAATGGAATGTGCTTCGTCTTGGAGTGCATCACCATTTTCTTTGAGATACTGATGGCACTTGTATTATGACAATAGATTGGAATGCAATCATGATACTCACCTCTATATATGTCAGAGTTTGTTTCATCCATAGAACCTGTGTACAACATGTTGTTGTTGTAATATACTATGCTTCGGCTGTAGATAAATATATTGATGATTGTTTCTTTCTTAGCCAAGATACTAAACACTCACCCAAGTAAAACATTGTTGCACTGATGCTTCATCTGTCATAAATGCAACCTGCCCAATCTGCATATTTGTAGGCACTAAGTGATAGATATTTTCCTTTTGTATACCATAATCCAAACTCTTATGTTTCTTTGAGATATCTGAAAATACTCTTCATTGCTACGATATGTGATTCCTTTGGTGCTTCTTGAAATCATGCCACATGTCTAACTTCCTGCATTACATCTGGTCTGGATGTTGTCACATATAGTAAGCTACCAATCATTGACCTATATTGCCTCTGGTCTATAGAATTTGAATCATCTTTGCTCAACTTACAATTGGTTTGCATAGGATGGGTAATTGGTTTGCAATATTCCATTCCAAACCTCTTTAACGTTTCTCTGATATACTTAGTTTGAGAAATAAAAATTTCTTGGTTTTTCGATGTATCTGAAGACCCATAAAGAAGGATAGTTTTTCGAGTAATGACATTTCAAATTCATTATGCATATCATTTGCAAATTTATAGCTTAACCTGTCATCATTGCTTCCAAAAATAATATCATCAACATGAACTTCAATTAATAAAATACTATATTGAGTTACCTTGATGTACAGATTGTTGTCTTCACTTCCTTTTCTGAACCCTGCCTACCGTAGATATTTACCCAATCTAGAGTACTATGCTCTAGGACCCTGTTTTAGGCCATACAAGGTCTTCTTCAATTTGCACATGTAATATTGTTTCTATGACTATTAATATCATTCTCGTTGTTTGATGTAGACAACTTCTTCAAGTTTTGCTTCTTCTTTGTAAATTTGTTCCATTGATTCATTTTATTCTTCCTTTAATTATTGTCCACCTATTTTATCAATTGTTACATTGATTCTTTCCACAAATTTGTTCAAACTCATATTGTAACACTTGTATGCTTTCCTTTTACTTGAGTAACCAACAAGTACTCCTTTGTCCACACGAGAGTCAAACTTTCCGATTCTTTCATCTTCTCTTTTGATGTAGCATTTGATTCCAAATACTCTAAAGTTCTTCACATTTGCTAGTCTTTCTTTACATAGCTAGTAGGAAGTTTTTTTCATTGTTTTTTTATGGGCATTAATCTGTTTTGAATGTGAGCTGATGTATGCAGTCCATGTGGACAAAATATATCTATCAATTTTGAATCCATTAGCATTGTTCGAGCCATTTCCTGTGTAATTATCATCCATTATTATAATGCTCCTTTGTCTCTGAACCACTCTTTAAACCAATATATGAATCCATTCTCTTGTCCACTTTCATATATCTGTCCAAACCTGATAAGTGTTCTTATAAATCCAACTTTATCCATACTGCCCAAGACTCCACTACACATTAGCCATAATGTTGACCCATTTATCACTGTAATATCATGAAGTATTCATTACTATAACTGATTGTACTTTTTCTAACTGACTACTCTGCATCTATCTATTTAAACTCTGCAAGTTTGTCGAAGGATGGTTCTTTGGTCTATCACAACTATTGTTAGTCAACTGAGAGGGGGGGGTGAATCAGTTGTTACCGTGCTTAAACAATTATGCTTCTTTTAAACTCTTTTCCGAGTCACTAA
>SNQJ01S0146421.1:0-13145 GCA_010110895.2 Picea sitchensis
TCGAGGTGATAGTGGGTGGGGAAGCTCCTGTTACGCCGGTTTCAAAGCCTTGACTCAAGCTATCTAAGCCTCTCCTACAAACCGTGCGATAACATGCCTCTCTACATGACCCTATTCAGCCTTTATGCTTGACCCTGCTCGACCTCCTTGAGTGGTTCTTGACCCTTCTCAGCCTCCTTGACTGGTTCTCCTTAACCTGTCTCTCGACCTCTCTTGGAAGAGCCTCTCTCACTCAGTCGACTAGTTTCTCTCTCTTGAGGTGAGGTGAAATGAGGCTCTCTAGGTATAATATAACCCTAGCCTCTTTCTCATGCAATTCTGGCCCTTGGATCTTCTTCTCAAGACCTAGATCTGATGGTGGGGACTTAATCACTCATTGAGACAACTTAAGTCACATCCAACCGTTGTGACTTAATCTCAAGTGGACTTAAGTGATCCCCACCCACATTGTGTTGTCTAGACATAAAGTGGCCCCCTTCCACACTACTAGACACCCCTAGTGTGGAAGTACCTGCACAAGCCACATAATCTAACAAATGGTATGATGACCCTTCAAGGAGATCCCCCTAGTGGCAAACCCTTTCCCAAGGGTGACCCACTTACTGGGAAACCATGCCAACCACTAAGGTGAAATGAAGCAAAAGGTATAATTTCCAAGCAAACGTTTTTATAATCAAGAAACGACCCTTTGCAACATATTCAAATGCTTCAATTATTAAAATGACACTTACCACGAGGCTAGACTTGTTACCTCATGAAGCAAGACCTGTTGTCCTCTGTGGGCCAAGGAAACCATGCTAACCACCAAGGTGAAATGAAGCAAAAGGTATAATTTCCAAGCAAACGTTTTTATAATCAAGAAACGACCCTTTGCAACATATTCAAATGGTTCAATTATTAAAATGACACTTACCGCGAGGATTGACTTGTTACCTCATGAAACGAGACCTGTTGTCCTCTGTGGTCCAAGCTGGTGTGGTGGACGTTGCTGCTGTCGATCAATGGTGATGTGTGGTAAGAGGAAGGGCTTTGTCTGCTCATCTGGCTCTCGACACTCCATGTCTTCAACCTGCGGGCCTCGAGACATGATCTCCTTAGTTACCCCTAGCTTCGGGGGGTAACAACACCAACATCATACCACATCATCATGCAAAAGTCACTAGGAAACTCCAACAATCATGAAATATATATCTCCTAACACCATCATCATCTATCCCAAGATAAGCATATATACAAAACCACCATAATGAGATAGTATACTCCACATCTATCAAAAATGCAACCAAGGGGTGATCAACAAGGCAAGCACAAGTGAGAAGATCACCAAGTAGTAAGCACAATTATCCAACCAAGGAGAAGTAAAACTTCTCCAATCAAAGACCTCCATCAAGTGATCCAATGCAATGAAGAGAAGGGGCTCCATAAAGACGAATTCCCCCAAGTCGATGCAAAAGCTCCAAGGAACCAACATCAAATCTCCATCAATGATGAAAATCACAATGTTCAACCTCATACAATATGGGGTGTAATAGAGCCATTGATTGTTGCCAATCTTCTTGGTCTTTCTCCATTACCATGTAAATACTTTATTGCACGTGTTTTCCTCCAACAACTTGAGCTTACCGTTTGTCCTTAATTTATGATTGCTTAGCTGAAGTTTCTTACTTTGTTAGAACCTCTAGTCCTCACCTTATGTCAGAGCCCACTATGTCCATACCCTTCTACTTCTAGCATAATAATATTGACAAATTCAATAACTGTTTATTGTCAGGTCTTCTTCCATTGCCTTTAATAAATGTTCCAATTTTTATTGTTATGGTAACCCAACCATAGATGGATAGTCATTTTAAATGTGTTTTGTTTTTGCTGTACCCTTTTTTGGGTCAACATTGATGACAAATATACAACAAAAGTCCATAGAAATCCTTTTGCAGATTTGTTGGTGAATAACAAAACACCCAAATGTCCCCTAGTTTAGACATCGAGAGATGTGTTTTCTTAGATGCCATAAAAGAGCACTATCAAAATGGTGAGAAGATGTGAGAAAACACTTGTCAAATCATGATTGTACAATCCAAATCACAAGGTGCTTACAATCATTGATGTCTGTGAAAGGTGTCCACTCTAGAAGCACCCTTGTTAGGGCATAAATGTCACGGTGTTGTAGCAAATTGTAAATTTGAAAATGTCTTAAAAGTGTGCAAATGAGAATCTAGAACAACATTTTTTGTAGGGTGACAACATACATTCAGAGGTAGCAAAGGTCAGACTTGATATATAGTATACGAACCAAATGCCCATGGCTCACATGCAAGGTATTTTTTGAGTTTTTAAATTTTTAGAGATTTACCAAACAATTTGGAATATTCCTTTGAGATGGAAACCCCTCTTGGAAAATTTAATGGTCATAAATTCCACACTTGGAAGGTTAAAATTTAATTACTTTTAATACATTAAAATGTCTAGGGAATAGTGAGTGGAACTAACTTGGAATTACACAAGACAAAATCGTGTAATAACAAGAATAGGGATGAGAAAGCTATATCCATCATTGGGCTTGGTATAACTGACTTCTTGACTTGTGTGAATCGTCAAAAGAAATTTGGGACAAATTGAATGGACTACTGGATCAAAAGTGTTGAATGCTAAGTTCTCTTTGGAACAATGATTTTTTAGGTTCAAAATGACTAGTGGTGTAGCTATGTCAAGTCACATAAACAAGTTGAGGTCCCTAATGAAACAAATAGTTGAGCTAGGTCTAAATGTTGAAGAAGAAGATGCTAAAGCAATATTATTAAGCAATTTACCCCCAAATTATGACAATGTAGCATTCACATTTAGTCAATAGCCTTCACAATCCTTAGAGAACATGATATCAACCCTTATTACAGAAGAAAAATGATTGAGTGAAGAGGAGATTACTCAAGCAAATGCCCTTCTTGCTAAAGCAAACCAAGCAAGAAAATACTTAAAGGCATGGTCAACAACAAAGATGAAGAGGGACATTGCTATCATTGTGGAAAACTAGGATAGATAGCTTGGAATTATAAAGTCAAAGCAACTACTTCTCAAAGGAAAGGTTAATATAATGGAGAAATAAATGAATAATATTGTCATTAATAATGCTACTGAAGAGGAGGATGCAGATGATACCTTTAGTGACAAAATTGACAATGCTTTCTTATTTTGAATGGTTGTGTTTGCTTAGGTGGGTCTCCAAATAGGGGGACAATAGAGGGATTGGTTGAAATTGATGGTTGTTTAGGGAATTTAGTGTCGTTGGTAGAATTTTAACCTTTACTAGGGTGATGATAATGTGATGGAGAACATATGGGAGTTCCAAATTTTTTAACCAAAGTTTTGATTTTTAACTTTTGTATTAAGGGGGGTAAAATAAAAAGTGTTATTTTGTGGTAAGGGGGGTGTTAGAGTGGTAATACTCAATGAATGGTTGTTAGGAGTCCTAGTGTTAGAGGGTCACAATAAATTTTAATGACCTAGATTAAATATAGGGAAATTGAGGAAGTAGATAAATAACTTATTACTTGTTGTATAAAAGAAATTTATGGTGATGTCATCAATGACTCTTTCATTAATAAGTAATGCATCCTTCGTATATCGCTTTCTCTCTCATGTTACTATTGTATCGTGTATGTCCCTAGAAGACCACCAAGGAGGTCTTCTTGCTTAGGATGTGGTAAGTGGGTGACATCAAGAGCACCAAAGATTGGGTTTGTAATGACATGTGTTGAGGCAAATGAAGGATTTGCTATCTTGAATGGTTGAGATGCAGGTGTGTCCTACATTAATATCATGGATTCTAGTGGGAAATGGTAGAATTGTCTTCCTCCAAACTTTTCTTTCACCCTGTTGATGGGTTAGAAGTTAGAACTAGACCTAGGTAATTGGTTAGGATATATGAGTTGATACTTGAGGATAAGGTCTGCTGCTAGTCCTAATGCACACTTGCTAGCATGAGCTAAGTCCACTCACTTAGTGTGGCCTAGGAGACACAATGTCTAGGTTCCAAACCCTGCATCATGGCTGGAACCTCTTCCGTCTGAGCTTACTCCTAGGGAAGCCAAGGGGAGTTGTCAGTTGCTAAGTTAATTTTATGTTAAGTGTTCTAGGAGTTAGTTTTAATTGATTGAGGCTAAGGGGAAAACTAATACCTAGGATGACAAACAACAATGCAAGTTCAAGTCTAAGTCTAAATGAGAGTAGCCCTTTCCCTAAGTCAACTAAAGACTAGATTACCTAAGGTTGGGCAAATGGGGTCAGCCTTATATTTTGATTTGGTTCAATTACAAAAAGCATTACAATTAAATCAACTAAACACCCCAAACCAAGATTATAATTATACAAAAGAATGGTTAAGTGTTACCAAGTTTACAAGATTTACAGTTAATCACTAATACATCAAATGAGTACAAGATATACAAAAGTAGCAAGATGTTCAAGAAAATAGGAGTAAGCAATTCACACACCATGGCCAAGCATGCCCAAGTGTACCTCCATAGGGCCTTCACTAGCAATTAACCACAAAAGCACTCAGGGATCAAAGCAAGTGATGCCTCCCAAGTGGGATACTCAATCACTTACTTTATCCACCACAACAAATTGATTAACCAAGATATATCAATGTTTTAACCAAATATTTACCTAAGCATAGGAAACATTAACCATTTAGAGTTACATATAAGATAGATAACACAATTAAAGCTTATCACCAAAGATGTTTGCCTATCAATACATCTACTTCCCCAAACATACAAAAGGTGATCTATGCAACTAATGTAATTTCTTAAGAATTTTTAAGTTCCCACCCCCTAAAATAGATGTGTGTCTCAACTTACATCCCTGCAAAATAGCTTGCTTGGGTGCTCAAGATGGAGACTCACGAGGTCCCAACCCTAGCTTCAAATTAGGTAGTCACTACACCACAATAGGGGGATAGTCACGGAGGATCTCCCAGCGAAATCTTGGACGGTCCCAGCCACTTCCCTAGGCTGTCCCCTCTTACCGTTTTAGATGATGGAAAGAGATGAAAAAGACCCCTAAAATGTTACTAAGTGTTGTTGGGACCCTCGGGTGGGTTAAATATGTGTTGGGTGTGTTTTAAAGAGTTTTACACACTTTCACTCACGACCATACGCTAAACAACTAAAATAAAAATGCCTAAAACGAGTGCTTGAAAAGATTGCAATTATACCACCATCAACATGTAAAGATAAGGAAAATAAGAGCACAATGTTTAAACCATCAAGACCAAGCATCACATGAAAGGATTATACAAGATACTGAACCATAAAACCATAAGCCATTCACATGTGATATGCTATCAATTGAAAAGAGAGATTAAACTTAAAGCACTTAGTGATTAAAACCATAAACATGTGAGATGATATAGGTATGTTTACAATGTGTTAAAGGTATGAGAGAGCTTAAGATTTAAATGAGTTAGTGAGCATGTGTGTTAAGCTATCAACATAAAACATTAAACCAAAATATCATTATCACGTATATATCAAGATAACGAAACCAAAGGAGGTAGGTGAACATTTAAACCATGAACATGTGAGATATTAAACCCAAATATATGATGTGTTATGTGCCTAAAACAACCACTAGGCAGTGAGCATCAGGGAGTTGAAGGAGCCGTGAGTTATTGAGACAAGGGAACTAGACCCGTGGAGCAAAGGAACTAGGTAGGTGGGCAATATGTGACTAGGTGAGCTTCAACATTCTGCGAGGGCCGGTGAGCATTGGAACTAGGCCGTGGGCTCTAGTCAGACTGACTGGTGGACCCTAAGTGTGTATACCTCCAACGTTGATTCAAAACTTAACCATTTACCACATCATAATAGCTTGCTAAGTTATGCAAATTTAAGAGCTTTAAGGAACCAATAAAACTTAGCAAATTGTTGAGATCTAGAAGGTGTGATCACTTAAACCAATATGCCTTCAAACGATTAGCTAAACAACTTGAAGATAAGAGATCTAACACATGTAATCACAATCAAGCTATCTAACCACTAAGCATGAAAATAAGAGCATATGAGAAATTAGAAAGAAACAAAACTTGTGAATGAAGACCAACAAGATAGCAGTCAACTTCTAAACCAAGAAAAACACCTGAAGTTTATTTCCTTTAAGACCAAAGTGATTTGGGGATGACTCCTCCAAGGTGTCGGCAAGTGAGGTCAACACTACTAAAATGAACTTACTGAGGAAAGGAGGGGCTTTGGGTATGTCGCTTCCATGAGAGACTAGGCAGTACAATACTCTCAGTGGGAACCATGCATGTAGTATTGCTGTAAACATATTGTTTATTTATGAATAAAAAATGAAAGAACTTGAAAACTCTGTTACAATGGTCAAGGTGGTAGCAAGCCTCCCGATTTTGACTTAAAGAGAATTTTATTTGTACAATAATAAATAAATGGAATAGAAACTATACTAAGTATAATATGATTAAAGGGCAAACTAATCTAAGTTAGCATTTTGGATCAAAAGACTTAGAAAAGAGTGCAGAGAAAATTTAAGAAAACAAGAGGAAGAGGAGAGATGTTGTTACTATAGTAAAGGAGAATGAGTTTGGAAGCCTCCCTGATTATGACATTATAGCCTTCAAAATATATGTATCACACTTAAAAGCGACAAGCAAAAGGAAACTTTAGATAGCACAAAAACAAAGAAGCTACAAAAATTTTAGTGTGTATGCAGAAATTTCAAATATGATATGAAAATATGTTTGTGACCTCTCTAAGACTAACATATGGTACAGAACAGGGTGGAAATAATTGCTTGAGGAAAATTATATGTAGGAAAGAGATTTACAGGAATATGAGAAGCCTCAAGGGGTGGGCTTTCCCTCTTGAGATACTATCCCAAATTGAGAACCTTTGGAAGTGTGCAAACTTGGGAGCAAATGTGAATATGGCATGGATAGTTTTCTTAAACAACAATTGGAAGAGATAACTACAATCCTAGGTTATCCAAGATAAATATAAACTAGCAAGTGATACTCTTCAACTAGTTTACCGAAGCAAGATAACTTGTACCCAGGATCTACTACTATAAACAAATCAACAACAAGTGAACAATATCACCTCCTTATGTATGGAACATAAAGGGATAACCATGAATGCATAATGATCCTCAAAGAGTTTTCTCATTACAGTGAGAGTGTTGGAGTGGTACTTGCTCCAAAAAAGAAACTCTCAAGAGCAATGAGTGGATGTAAGGCATGAGAAACAGAGAGAGATGGAAATGTGAAATTTCAGCATATTAGTGTTAGCAAGAGATTGGTGTGTGAAAGAGTGAGAAATGGTTCTCTTTATACCCCTAGAGACCAAGAGAAGTCACTTGGATGGACTCCAAGTGTTGGTTTGAAGTGAGCACAAATCTCTAGAGAGGTATTGAAAGCTAGGGTTTTACTTATGCATTGATGAGAGGGTGAGGTGGAGGTGTTAGATAGGTTGGGAAACCTTCCTAAAAGGTAGCCTTTAATGAATTTAGGAGAAGTACTTGCTTAGAATAGAAAGTGGTTAGGTTTAGAGTTGAGTTGGGGTGAGTCTCCAACAAAGGAAGCATGTAAAGAGGCATTGAGGTTTTTGGGGATTCAGAGTGTGGGTTGGGATTGGGTTTGGAGTTAGTTTAGGTTTTTGGTTGAGTCACAGAGCTCCACATGTGTGGAGTGTCCTTCCAGTTAAGCAATTTAGAGTTGGTAGTTAGTGGGTGGTTTTTCCCCTTGGGGCAAGGTTTAGATGGTAAATAGGTTGAATTAAGTTAGGGAAAAGGTTGGGACTAGAGTTTGGGTAGGTTAGGAGGATTCTTGCTCGACTGTATACCTGCATCCACTCACTAACTCAAAATTACAATAATTTTGACATTTAATAATGTCATTTTAGCAATTAAAATTAACATTTTTTCCCTAGGCTGACTTCACAGGTGGACTAAGACATAGTAACAGATACATTGTGAGAGGCATTGGTCCATGGGTGTGGGTGTGCTATTCCATTTCATTTTGAGCACAAATACCCCTATCAAAATCCCAAAGGCAGAAGTTTTACAATGTTAGCTCAAAATAATTAATTAATTAGAATTTTAAAAATTTAATTAAAAAACTCTATCTAATTCGGCAGAAATTAGCGAAACTTGAGACCTTTGAAAGTGTTATAATATCCCTAAGAGGTTACTCAATGAATGAGACCATTAGAGCGTCTTCCACCACTTTGGAGGAGTCATGTGGAGGGAAAAACTCAAAGGGAAGTGTTGGGAACTGTCAGTGGTAACTTGGGGATAAACCCTGATGAAAAGAGACTCCGATGGATCTGCAAGTACTGACCTAACTATGATCCCATGGGGCTTGTACATTATAAACCATGGAGGTCTGATTATTCGTTTACAAAGAAATTTAGAATCTTTGGAATTATAGGATACCCAGTAGAACCATATTGTCTTCAACATAGATGCATACCTCATGTACATGGAGTTGACCATAGATTGCTAAATGGAAGGTCTTCCAAGGCAACATTAGCAAGATAATCTTTTGGTTTATTAAAACATTTGGGGTGTGGCTGAAGGATATAGAGTTAACATATTTGACCTACTCCACCTGGGGTGTGGCTGAAGGATATAGAGTTAACATATTTGACCTACTCCACCTTTTGAATCATGGTGTTGATTTCCCAATGCATTCATTTCTTGAAGTTGTCTTTTTCATGAGATTGATTGGAGCATGGGATCACCTTTGACCTTTAATGAGCGAGGATCTTGATATTTGGCCAACTTTACTCCTTGGAGGAGCACTCTTGTCTTCACATAATTCTTGGATTTTCTAGCAACGTAGTTGGGGTAGGACAAAATAAGGTTCCCATCCTTGTTCTTTATTAGATAGGCCAAAATAAGGGGGCTATGGGTTCTTGTGGAGGCCCCATCAAAGTTGAGCTTGAAGCAAGTTGAACAAGTCTCTCTCTAGCATGTTTGCTACATGGTGATAGGCTTTGTTTCCTTATCATTAGTGATAATGTAAGTTCTTGTTATGTTGATCATGCATGCTTCATTTTTCTTTCTATATTGGTTTGTAACATTCTAGCCTTACTTGAAATGCTTTATTCTTGAAGCATTATTATGTGATATTAGTTGCTTTTTTCAGCTAACATTTGGCTCATGGATTGTTCCTTTACTTTGAAGTTCGTGCATAATGGTTGTCTTCAAGATGGTAAGTCACCATAATAAAGACAAATTTTCCATTATAAACTTTAAAGCAATTTCCTTGTGTCATCATTATTGATTATTAATGATCCAACCATGTGCCCTTCCAATTAATCAGATTATCCAATTGCCTGTTTAATGCTTCAAAACCTGATCTGCTCCATCCAATGTTTTAACAGTCGAAATTGGATTCAAAATCGGCCAAGGGCTAGATCGGACTTGGATTGGAATTGGTCGAGGACTCGGTTTATGAACTGGTTTACTAAAACATACATAAAATAAAATTCTAATAAAAAAATGTGAGGGTTTGAACAGATCGAGTTGGCCAAGCCAGCCAGTTGAACTGGTCAAACCAACCAGTCGAGTTGGTTAAACTTGCTAGTTGAACTAGTTGTTTGGTCGGTCGAATCCGTTGAATCGACCATTTGAATTGGTTGAACTAGTTCACAACTTGGTTCAGGGTTTCCCAAGGGGTGAATCGGTTGAACCGACCAATTCAAGTTCCAGTTCGACTAGTTTTTAAAACACTTAGCCTCCATTACATTCTTGCCTTGATTTGTAGTATAACTATGATATTATTTCATGTCAAAATGAATGATTTAAAGTAATTTGTTGTTGTTACTATTGGAATTGTGTATTCCTTAGTAGGATTATTGTGATAATTATTTACACCTAAGGTTTTATATGTGAAATGGTGTAATCTTTTTCTTGTGAGATTAGCATGTAATTAGATCAAGGGTGAGGCTAAGTTGCATAGTCTAAACATATTTTGAGGATATAGAAGGAAGGTGTTGAAGACTAACACAAATGTATACAAAAATTCGTTAAGGAAATTAACTTTTATTGATATAGCTTGATTTAAAAGAAATCACATTAGAACTGCAAGTAGGAACACAATATGCAATTGGAGCAATGAGAAAGATACCATCTTCAAAGAAAGTTGTAATATATAAGGAGTGGCTATTTTGATTGCAATAATTCAGTGGAGGATGGTTACCTATTAGCATTGCTATTGTTGGTCATCTCATTAGTTCTGCTAACCTTATTACTATCTTTTTTTCGAAGAAAAACCTCACAAGGAAACCCTTGGGCACTTCCCCACTTTTCGCGGATTGTACCTAGTGTAAACCTATTGATGTTGTTTACAATGCCCAATGTGGTAGGGACATTAAGTGAGGCTATGGGTTTTGGTGGAGGCCACAAACCTCCTCCCATAATGAATTTAAATTGGTTTTGTGGGTAGACATGCCTTGGTAGTGGAACAAGGAATTATCAGAGGGGGGCATAAAGGAGTTTGGGGGGAGAAGTATATCCCCTTTTGGAACCCTATTATGATATTTTTTGACAATGATGTAATTGGTTGTGCCTTTGTACCTAGGCATGAGGCCTTGCAAAGGTACCTTGGCATATACACATTTGTGCATATCTATATGTTGCCATGTATTGCGATCATAGAGGGAGCTCAAAATCAACACACCACCAAATACTATGATAGCTACGAAGGAATAGTTTTGCATTTCTTTAGTAGATGATTGTCTAAAACTCAAGCGGATGATGAAAGTATGGCATAATCGAAGAGTGAACTTATATAACATAAGGAATATGGTTGCCTCAGGAGAGAGTGGGTTATGGTATAACAATTGGCTCCCATTCAACCATTATGGTTGCCTCTATGATGTGCCAGGGCAACCCTCTATTCTAATCACCGCTGTCCCTACAACTCCTTTCCACTTGTTCTTTTACACAGACATTTGTGAGGCCATCTGGGAGATGAACACTATTAGAGCAGAGTAGTAGATGAGGAGGGATTCCAAGATGATCTTTTCAAACATGGGAACCAACACTTCTTGATTACGTCACTAATTTGTTTAACCATGTTGTTTGTTCGATTTTTCCACATACACGGTCTCACCATATCATTCACCTGATTCATAAATCGGGAGCTAGCTCTGATTTGAACAATTACTGAACAATCATGGTGGACCACACTTTCTCCAAGCTATATGCAATAACCCTCCATTTATAGTTATCTGGGGAGCTTGAGAGACATCCTCGGGCTAGAGGGTAGGTAGGTTTTATATTGAAGCACTAGTCCATTGAGCATATCATCACTCTTTGAGCCATTATTGAGGAGGCAAGACATAGCTCTTCAAAAGTTTTTTGTTGCTTTGTAGACTTTCAAAAGGCGTTTGAGTTGGTTTTGAGGGAAGCCCTATTTCAAAGGCTTAGAGATATTGGCATACCAAATATTCTTATCATAGCCATCATGTGCCTTTATGAGTCTGTCCTTGGCAGAGTCCGCATAGCTCATGGATTTTCAGACTTCATTAGGAGCACCATTGGTGTGAAGTAGGGTTCCCCTCTTTCACCTACATTGTTTGGCATTTACATTGATGAGCCAGAGTCTTTTCTCTAGGCACATGTATCCGCACTTACATTGTGTTGTCTAGACATGTATCCACATAGAGCTTTTGTCCTTTGATTCTCTTCCGCACTTACATGTATCCACATCATTGCTTTGTTTCACTTCTTCATGTTTTCATGACCTAGGTCTTGGATTCTTCTTTATATAGGATAGATTTGCTTATATCATGTTTTTCTAGTAGCGGCTTTAGCGCTTCACTTTGTAATCTTACTGATGTCCTTAGCAGTCCCATTGACCTATTGGTGGTCACTTATTGGGCATTAATACAATTATCTTATCTATCTTGAATGGCAAAAGATAGCAAGAGAGATAAATGCCTTGAAGATTAAAATGCCACCTCAATGCCATGCACGTTGACGCTGACTATTTCAACAAAATCTAGCACCCACAAAAATGTGAAGTCCCAAGCACCAAGGTGTTAGATTTGTGCAACTTAGGAAGGCTTCCTACTGTCATCTCAATGGCTCTTCCTCTCTCTTTAGGGTGACTCCTTTTTAACGCAAGGTGGGTATCCCTAAATAGATTGCTAAGTCTATGGAGTGGAGGCTGTAGGTGATGCTTGAAGAGTAAGCCTTAACAAAACAACTGTTTGTAGTACAGGTGGAAAAATGAATGATGCGAGTACAAAAAGGTGATGGAAACCCCAAGATTAGTGCCTACCAAATCTTGTGCAAAATGGAGTCAAGGAACATCACTCTAAAGAGGGCTGTTTTGTGAATAATTAAAGAGGAAGGGGCTACAAATAGCATGTCGAAATCAGCCTTAATAGTGCTGGAAATAACTACAGAAATAACTCTTGGAGAGCCCTATCCATGCCATTCTTGGTTTATGAAGGTGCCGCCCTACAATGATATATTAATTACAACAACTACTTGTTTGATAGGTGAAGGATTAATATATTCAGAAATATAACAGGAAAAAGAAATAAGAGGGAGAACCTCCTGACATTACTCCTATCCAAATGGCAGATATTCCATTACAAGGCCTTCATAAAACATTCCTTGCAAGAGGTTCCTACAATTATCCAACAACATTAAAACCATGCAAGAAATTAAGCATCACATATGATAGAATGATACTTCCAATCTTCCATTAAGCTTTACTAATATGATGTACAATGTAGCCCAAGGGGAGAACTCCATCCTTGAATTCCCAACCCTCACAAATGGAGAGAAAGCTCCTCTTTATAGAGGGAGTCTCTTCTCTTCTACAATAAAATATAATATTATCCAACTAACCCCATGACAAAGTCAAACAAATAATGGAGTAGTTAGATCCACCCTCAATCAATGGTTGACCATATCAAATGGTATGTGGACACTAGCCTTTCCAAGAGAGTTTGCCCATCCAAAAATAGAAAGTAGTATGCAAGGTATCCTCAAACGAGAGTGGGCACACCACTAAAATAAGTCTTTACCCTGTCAAAATGCTAAATGGTCCACATATAATGCACCCTCCAAGGAGATAGATCAATAATACACATAAAATAATACTTGACATG
>SNQJ01S0146421.1:13388-23920 GCA_010110895.2 Picea sitchensis
CCAAGTAAAACCCTCCAAATATAGAGATAGGATCAAGTAAATGCATGCGACAGCCACATGTGTGACCCTCCAAGTGCAACACGTCCTTCAAGAAAGCTCCATAACCACCTCCAAATAAAATAATATAAATTCCAAGTCAAAGAGGTGAGGTAAGTCACCAATGTAGCTGAAATAATGCCAAGTGTAGCTGAAATAACCATGCAATAATGATGAAAAAGCACCTAGGAGAGGTGCGCCCTAGAAGAGTGTGCAATGGAGCCACCTCAACCCCCCAACAAAAATAAAATATCCTCCATATGAAGTGTGCCCTTGGAAGTTGTGCCAATGTTGGATAACCTCATCAATGCATGTGCCCAAACCATGTGTTGTTTCCAAAACCATCAATTGATTTTCCCAAAACCATGTGCACAAGAGGAAGGTGACCTAGAGAAGTGTGCCATCGTCTCAAAAAATAATAAAATAATGCATGAGTGCTTTGAAATTTGTGCCAAAGAGGGGAGTGCCCCTTGAAAACCCCTTAATCAACCTCCAAATAACGTCATCCATGTGTGAAAACAATCCAATGAGGTAGGGTGCCTAAGTAATTAACCTTCACTTAGATACAAATGATTAAATTAACCACTGAATGGTTAAGTCAGCCTCAAACATGTGTGCACGAATGTTAATGCTTTAATATAACCATAGTCTGTTAAAATTTCAGACCCCAACACAGTTTCAGTCTCGTTGATTTTTCAGCCAAAGTTAAATGCCCAAACCCAGTTTCAGCATATAAAAACTTAGAAGAAAATAAACTTTAGAACTGAAACATGAGGATTCTGAACATCGTTTTCAACGCAGAAATAAAATATCAGCAGCATGCAAAACTCAGAAAATTTATAGACAGAGATTTTTGGTCTAACTTCGACCCTGGAAAAACCCACAAGGGGAAACCAGTGAGAGAGGGCTTTTTATTATTTATGGGCTTCTGAGAAATTCTTTTACAGCATATTCATCTTCAGAAATTGAAACACAAACTTATCTCAGTCTTCTTGCTCAGCAAAGACGCCTTTAAAACTGTCCGGAAAAGCTTCTCAATTTCTGTCCCAGAAATTCGTACATTGTACGGCTGTCCCAGCAATAAATGCTGTACGGACTGTCCTAAAAATTTGTGCCCAAAATCTGCCAAGACTGTACGGAAAACCCAGCAGTATAAATGCCTTGAAAAAACGTGCCAATACTCAGAAAAATGCACCCAGGATTTATGACAGTACGGCCCCTTTACTTCTGTGCATGTCCATACAGATTGTACGGATTTTCTCTACCCAGAAAAACGTGCCCAGCTCCTTCCTCGATTTCTGTGCCAATTAAATGCTGTACGACAGCCTTGAAAAGCGTGCCAATACTCTCAGAAACCGCAGCTGCTGTCCTCCTCAATTTCTGTGCACATTTAATGCTGTACGGCCTCCAGAAATCTGTATGGTACGGCCTGTTTTTCCTTGCTGTCTGCTGCCTTGAAACCGTGCCTGCTCTTTGCCTTGGGAAGCGTGCTCTCCTTCAGCAAATGCTGTCTCTCTTCTCCAGCTCGACCTCTCTCTTGCTCTCTCAACAAGAATGCAACCACCCAAGAATGGGTGCGCCCTCTTGCCCTAATCGACCTCATGAGGGAAGGTGAGGGGTTTTCTAATCTAACGGTTGAGATTAGATTAGATGAGTGGCTGAGATTAGATGCCTTTTCACTCACCCTCACTTTAGTCATAAAGTCACCTTTTAATTTGCATCTCACAAATTAAATGACTAGGACCCACATTAGGCACTTTCTCCCCCTTAGGCGCCTAGGGAAGAGAAACACTTGCCTTGGTACTTTATTTAATTAAAAATTTAACATAGTCCACCTCTAATAATCCTTGAATGATTAAATCACCATGAACATGTGTGCCAATGAGGGGGTGCACTACATCAAAGTGTTGTACCATGTAAATAAAAGCTATACCTCCTAGCAAAGCCCCACCCTGATAACCAAAAAATAAAAACTCTACCTGAGCTTGAACCTAGGGTGCACCACCATTGATGGACTGATACCTCAAATACATCATCCAACCTTAGGAAAAGGCTAGATCATCAAGGAAATATATATAGTACCCCCGTCTAACTCAAACTTAGGAAAAAATACATCAACAAGAGTACTAAAATCTAACATCATTGAACACATTCCCCCTAGGTAATGTCTGATATCTCAATGCTATATCACCTAGGAAAATCACACCAAGGCAACATGCATCACCCCACCACATCAACTTCATAGGAGAATGAGACATAAGAAAGTGCTAACTCCATCAAGTATGCGCCCCCCCCCACAATCATAAAAGGACCATGTAGAACACCCCACATACCAGCAATATAACACCATCATACACAGTCACTAGGATGCTCCAAGAAGAAGATAACACATGAAATAGAAAGCATCCATATGTCAAGAGAGTGATCCAAAGGCATGAAAATAGCATCCACAACCATGAGGAGACCATCAAACAGAACCATCCACCAAAGAGGATTGAGTCCTTGCCAACCCAAAACACCCACTCAACCAAGAAGTAGCATCCCAAGCAAAGAAAGAGAATGTGTATCCCCAATCCATCCAAACAGCTCCAAGGGTACCAGGTACAAACTCCACCAATGTGATGAAAATCACAATGTGGAACCTCATGCAGTATGAGGTGTAACACTCACCAACCAAAACTCCAACCATATATACCTTCTCTTGAGACTTTGGATGGGTTCTCTTGATGTTCCATGGTAAGTTAGTCTCTTTTTTATAATGTTCATGTAGAGTTCATGCAAGAAAGAGAAAACAAGGGAGTACTTTCTACTAGAGGCCGATAACCCAAGCTTATCCTCCTACGTTGGAATCTAGACTGCACATAGGAATGGCGGTGACAATTGCCAAGTATTTAGTGCCCCACATTTTGGACTCTTGCATAATCTGGATTTAGATCATGTTTTTATTTGGATTCACGTCAATTCCCCACTGATTGGGGGTTGACTGAACCTAGTTGTATATATTGAGACCAATGTTAGCAGAACTGGACCGGTTTGGGCAGAACCGGACTGGTTCCAGGGTCGTATCGGTCCCCAATTGAAGTTTCAGAACCGGAAAAGGCCGGTTCCATACCAGAACCGGTCATGAATGTGAAAACTGGCTGGTTCTGTATGGAACTGTACAGCCGGTGATGGGGACCAATTGAACTTTTTTTTTTAAATCAATAAAATGAAAAACACTAAAACACTAAATATAACTCGGTGCTATTTTGGTTATATGGATCCTTGCTATATACATGAGAAACTTTGCATATTTATGGATGATGGTTTGTATTCACATGGATGCACATGAATAATATATTTTTTCCAAAATTTGAATATTTCATTACTTTTTGGTCGACTGGTTTTGTTTCCTGTTTTTGTCCAGTTCTGGTTTCTGGGGTCAACCGGTTCTATGACTGGTCTGGTGCTGATAACATTGATTGAGACAGTGTGGACCCTTGTGTGAGTAATCCTTTGGACATATGTTTTGATGTGAGATCACAGTTTTTCCTTATATACATATACTGCTACATACCCTTAGCTTTAAATTGTCTGACTTCAGTTATACATGTAAAATCTTTGATGCATACGTGGGCAATGCTGTTTATGATATTTATAATGTCATGGCATTCTAGCTAGTTTCTAAGTTCTTCTGCTTAATATAATGTGTTGGTGTGCATCTGATCCCAGTGGTGATGTTGATTATAAGCAATGTGAACTGACATGTAGGTGTCTTGGTAATAATAGATCATAGTTGTTACTTGTTAGTACTCATGGTGTCTTGGTAAAATGTCCTGCTGGGTTAGTACTTATGTCTGCGATGACGATGGTGGCCAAATGCGGAATGTTTCTAACATTTACAAGAAGAATGCAACCAATACTTGTAAGCTAACCATCATCCTTCACATGATGAAACCTCAGATGGGTGATGTTGCTTATGTCAGCTGTAGTGTTTATTTTTTTGAATATGTTCTTTTCTGCAATGAAGACAGTTGTGTGTTGCATCATGCTCTGATTCTAGCCTATTTGGAATGTATTTGATTCTTTTTTTTTGACTTGTATTTTTGTGTTTTAACACTGATAAATTTTATTTATTTGCAGTTCACATATTTGTTCAATTAGTGTGAGATGATAAATGCTTTATTTGGTTTGACTGATGGAGGAAAGATTCAGCGATCAAATTGAATTAGAAGAAGGTGAACTAGTTGAACAGAGCTGGAAATGTAGGTCAGATGACCCAAATCATGTCCAAAAAACTGTAAATAATATTAGCAAGGATGGAAAAGAAATTGTAGATCATATAAATCGAGGGGGTGGGCTAGCACAGCAAAACTTGAAAGAATGCTTTGGTTATTCAGATCATACAAGTAAGGATGCATATAACCTCAGCAAATCCAGAAATGAAACAGCAGCTCCCAGTTCCAGAGAGGGTGTACCACCACATCAAAACATTAAAAGAACACGTGGTGATTCAAATCATCCCCAAAGAGATGCATTCTTACAAAAAGAGAGAAATAAAAGTGAAGACGTCAGTATGGGAGAGGATGTACGACCCCATCAAAGCTGGAAAAGACGGAGGTATGATGATGTGGACCATATTCAAAGAGATGCAAGTAAACCTAGGAAAGCTGGAGATGCAACTGCAGAAGTCACTTTTTCTCAGGGTAGGTCTTCTGAGCAAATCAGGACAAAACAGAGTTTTAATGATTCAACTCTTATAAGAAAAGATGCAAATGATTTCAACAAAGATGGATATGAAACTCGAAATAAGCGTGGAACTCTTAAAGACTGTTTCAGTTCAACTGCAGAAGAACATCCTATTGTTTGGCCTCCGGTTGTAATAATTGAAAATATAGTAACTGGGTTTGACAAGACTAGGAAACAGTGGGATGGTCTTAAGAACAACGAGATCAAGAGTTGCTTGAAAATGATAAAGGATCTTGAATATAAGAAAGTGAGTGCACTATACAACCGCAATGGTCATTGTGGTACTGCCGTAGTGGTTTTTGAAGCAAATGATTCGGGATACATGAATGCAGAGACTCTCAGTCAATGTCTGCAACGTGCTGGGAGAGGGAGAGAGGACTGGCATAGAGTACGACCAAGATGCTCACTAATCGATGAGCGTGATATGGAACAATGGAACACAAGGGGCCTAGTAGAAGATGATGGAAAGCGGACAATTTATGGCTACCTTGCCAAGCCATCAGATATGAACCGGATTAAGCCATCTGTGCATAAATTGTCAATTGAAAGCTACATGAAAAAGGTATTGGAGCCCATGAAGAGAAGACACAAGGTACTAAAAGTCCGATCTCAATATTTCTTTACTTGAAAACTATGTGTATGCAAACTTTGTTACTTTTGATCTCTGTTTGCTGTAGAGTAGTGGTTGCCTGGTTGCTCCATAAATGCATTATGCTTGACAATGTACACTGGTTTGACTGTGAAATTATTTTCTGACCTGATCACTATTATATGAAGATGATAATATATAGTAATCTTAATTGATTCATTTATTCCTTGTCTATATACTGAAAATTTAGTTGCCTTTGAATCTAGTTCATTTCTGTCAATATGAAGCACACATGCCTATTGCCTTTCCATTTTGCAAAATTTGTACAAACTTGTACAAACAAATTATGGTACATATGCTTGAAGCACTGTGTAGAGTGCTTTATGGCCTCAAAATTAGGGGCCAAAGTATGTAAATGGGTGTTATTTGAGAAATCTATTGCATTATAAATTTGGGCAGTATATTCCTCGTGTAGGACTAGGATGTGAAGGGTGTAGTAGTTGAAGATAACCTGGCAGTCCATTCTTGAGCCAGCACATTAGCAGCTTCTTCCCTTCTTCCGTGGACTTGATTGTTATGATAGATACCACTGCCGATTCAGTCTCACCTCTTTAAAGTTTAGTTCCACATTACCTCTCAGTCAGTTTTTTTCACTGAAGATAGATCAGGTACCCTTCTGCTTGAGGGTGCCCCTCAGACATTGGGATGACAAGGAACTTGCTACTTTTCATTTATATATGTTGTGTCCTTCATCTGATTTTTTGTTTTGTTTTTGATCTCTCTTGGCCCTTTGTTTTTACTTTATTGAGCAGCCTGTGGGACTTGAACCCTACCGTACAGGCCTCCTCCAGGTCTACACTTTTGCAGGATTTGCACATTCTACTTTTATTGTTTATTTCTTATTCTTAGCACAGGTTGGGCATAGAGGTTTTGTCCCCACTGTGCATACATAAATGGAGTATTTATGAGTATTATGTGTGCTTGATTGCCAGTAGATTCTAACTTTTATGCAGCTAAGTAATTTTCTTTAACTTGTTCTAGTCCATAGTGCTTTGATAATTATACCAGGTAGGGGGAATGGATAAATGAGTTTTATAACATCTGTACATGTTAGCTGCATAGAAAATATCCATTGGGTTGCATGAAGCGTAGCTCACTTTAGGGTTATAATACAATGATATGATACAAAAGAAAGGTCTATAGTTGTGATGTTACTTAATGTTTTAACATGTGAAAGAGGCAAATTACTATATAGATACTATTGTATGATTGCCTTGAATTTATGAAATCGTAGAGTTAATCCTATGCAATTATGAATGCATGAATATGATTGGTCATATTTATCTCTTGGGTATGATTTGTAAAGGAAAATGGAGTTAAGCCTATGCAATTAGGAATGCATGAATAGGACTGATCATCTTTATCTTGAGTATGATTTGTAAAAGAAAATGGATATCTTTGATAAATTATATGTTTAAGTACTTGCGAGATCACATGTAATGATTGGACTTGTAGACTAACGTGAAAGATAGAAAATGATATTACTTGATACACAAATGACTTAGATAATAGCACTAATCCAGAGGGCAAATTATAGCAAACGAAGTATGTAAGGAGTGTCATGTTAAGCAGAGACAGTGGAGGGTTTGAAGGGGCAAGGGATGCCCTAACCCTCAACCTCAAGACAACAACATTGGCACGAAAACCAAGGAGGGTTTCAGCTGTGTCTTGTAAGTGAATTTTGGTATTTTACTTTATGTAAAATTGGACCATTGTCCCTAGTACGGGAGCCCATTGGTTTTGGGTTTAAGAACATGTGATTTGAGCATTAAATTCTTGTGATTTGAGCATATGATTTAATTGCTGATTTACTTTCCGCTGTGCTAAGGGGTTAGGCATCTCGGTGTGTTTATGTTCACAGTTCAAATTGTGTTAATTTGTGTATACTGTTGAGAACCTGGACCAGACCTGAGGTGTGTGTGCACCGAGTCTAGGTGCACTACGAAATCTAACAACTTCCACCAAAATATTAATCAGTTTTATAGTAAGTCGTGTTTCTAGGTTGTTGGCATTGAAAAGAGGTGTGTGCTAGAAGGCTTTAAAGATAAGCTAGACTAATTTTGTTAGAGTCTAACAAATGACCATAGTCAAAGGGATTGCTAGGCACATCATAATGAAAATACAAGCAGGAGTGTGATTGCAACTCCAATAAAGGTATATCTAATCAATGAGATATAAGACCTAGAATCATAGTCTATCATCTAATAATGAGATCTAAATTTGTGAACCACAAGGAAGAAGAAAGAAGAATCCCTGTCAAGAGCTCGAGAGTCTAGAAGAACGTCTTGACTGAAGATACCCGGGGAGAGTGATCAAATCTTTTGGAGCCATTATCTACTAATGAGTATGAGAAGCTATTGACCTCCAAGTTATTACTTGTGATAAGTGGATCTCTCGTATCATACGAGGCTGAAGCAAAGAAACTCTTGATGGAAGATTGTTTGGAGGAATGAGTTGGAAAATCTTAAAGAGTGGGTTTGTGGTGCGTAATGATCCTTGGAAGAGGTCGTCCTTTGCTGAGATTTGGTGGATGAGGAAGAGGAATGTCTACTGTGACTGTAAGATCTATCCCAAGCTTGAACATAACACCATTGCAAGGGTCTCGTGGGTGGTCAGATGTCTCCCTGTGATCTTAGGGATCTGAAAGTTGAGGTGGAGTTGCTTGTTGCTTATCTCTTGGTGCCTTTATTTGTAAGCATCGGGAAGAACTAGGTGATTGTTTAGGTGATGTCTGATAGTGGGGAAAGTATGAGTGAGGACTATCTAAGTCTAAGAGCCTCCATGTACAAGGCCAAACACTGCTGGTTCACGTATCTGAAGAAGATGGAGAGGGAGTTTTGGGACTCCTTGAAAAAGCAATGATATCAACCTTGGATCTTGTAGTATATGGGGCATTACAAAACAAAATGCTCCTCTGTCTTAATCTCTTATAAATGGGAGAGTAGACAAACCCTGCCC
Organism: Picea sitchensis; assembly: GCA_010110895.2. Classification (NCBI taxonomy): domain Eukaryota; kingdom Viridiplantae; phylum Streptophyta; class Pinopsida; order Pinales; family Pinaceae; genus Picea; species Picea sitchensis. The sequence continues at coordinate 21,760 of SNQJ01S0146421.1, forward strand.
CCATGTGGGATATGGTGATTGACTTCCACTTGAAGCTGATGTAAACTAACCTAGAACTAGGTGAGAGGGATCCTTAGTGCGTGCATCCAGTGTTGAAGAATATAGGCTAGCTTGACAATGAGGTCGTCCTTGAGTGCCATGAAATGCTTTGCATAGAAGGCCATCTTATGTTTGAGCCCATAAGATGAATCAACCCAAGTGATGGGAATGTATTGTCTGTAAATATCTTCTTTAACGATCTCATTCAATTCCTAATTGTTCAACAGAGGTTGGTTAGGGACATCCATAGAGTATTTGAATGGGGGGAATTTGTCCGTTAAGATGCCCATAGGCTGTAATTAGTGTGTAACCTCAACAAAGCAACAATCATCAATGGGTTTATTATCACTCTGTAAATTTCCTTGGCTGTGAAAGGAAAATCCAGAGGTAACCGCAAACCAACTTGCAGATTGGAAGCTAGCCCTTCCAATCCAGAGAGGGCTCTCTCTGTTATAACTCAATCAATGAATGATAGGTTATCTAATCAAGAACAGTGGTTAGATCTTCAGTTAAGTAAGGATTTTAAAATATGGTGGTAGGGTTGAGTGAAACATCCATTAGGCATGGAGTCATAATAAAGAGATGTCAATAAATGGTTTCCCAGACTGGTTAAATATGAATAAGTGCACTCAAAGGCAAGATAGCTGGCTATCTATCAGATATTAAATGTTGTAGTATGGTGATGGTAGAAAATAGAAATACAGATCAATTATAGTAAAGCATCTAACATAGGATGAATTTTACTACAATATAGGAAGACTGGTGCAAAATATGAATGCAGAGATATAGAGCATCGGCAGATGAATTCCATATCATAACGCTTATTCATATATAGAAGAAAAGCATATTATGATTAACAAAGAAAGAAAAAAACATTCATTGGAAAAACAGATTGAAGATAACCATCACAAGAATCTTTGAAACAACAAATCCATGTACTTCTGCTGGAAACTTTTATTAACCTCCAGAAAAACATATACAACAGCCAAGGAGTCTTTTCTCTCAAGTCCCGAACCCCTTCACCCTCCTCTCTTTTATCATATATAGAGTAATATTACATTGTAGCTCAAGAGGGTCGAAATCTTTAGGTTTTCCAAATTTAGGAGTTACAACAAATTATAACAAACTAGACCTGATTCCTAGATTCTAGGGTTTTGTTTGTTGACTTACAAATCATAACAAATTATATGAATTCGGTGGAAAAATAGGTGGTCCTTCAAGCCATCATAGTGATTTGGCATGATCCCTCCAGCTGACAGTCGAATTAACCCTGATCTGAGCTGACTGTACACTTTCTCAGCGATTCTGGCCATGGCGCTGCAAAACTGTCTCAAATTTTCTGTAGCTGCTTATTTTGACTTTTCTCCCAAATTGCGAACTGGGTTGGGCTGATTTTTGGTCAGCAGGTTAATATAATTATTATGCTTCTCCACAAAAAATTTGGGCAAAACCCAGTTCATGGTTTTCGAGAAAAACCAAAATGGCTGTAGGTGATGGTGGCTCATTTCTCGAAAACCGTAAAGTATTTTGACCTGAAATTGAGTTTATTTATCTTATCCTGATGCATCTTCCCTCAAAATTTCGTGGCAAAGGGATGCACGGTTTGGGAGATATGATGAAATACACTTTCGTTGCAAAGTTGCTTCTACAAGAAATTTCGCAGCGTGCCTGTAATTTGCTGCGAAATCTCTTTTTTCTGACCATCTTCAAATTTGTAAGCCTTGAAATATGCCTAGTACAGTTTGAATGATGTTTTTACCCTCTGCATCGATAAAATTAGCCTTACTCCATATTTAAAAACCAAACTGAGAGAAGAATTCCAAAACCTTAATTTCAAGCATTCATGTAATAGGTTTTCATTACAAGCATGTAACTTGTCTGCTCATATGCTTTATCCTTCATCCCTTGCATCAATATCTTACTCTATAACCTCTTGGCTTCAAACTGATTAAAACCCTCTTTCAATCATGACTGTAGATATGCCATCAAAATTATATTGAGCAAAAATGGAGTTTTAGGATTTCACCTTCACTTGTCAGTCTCAAAACTTGAGCAGACCTTAAAGACAAAAATAAGGCCTTCTTTGACCATTTCTGAATCACTTAGCTGCTGCTTCTCAGAT
>SNQJ01S0146422.1:0-23920 GCA_010110895.2 Picea sitchensis
AACTTTTCTCCCAGTAAGTTTCCCACCAATGTTTGACATGAGGGAGAGCTTTAAGGAGTGCGAAGGTGATCTTTTCTTTGTCGAAAAAATTGTGAACAGAGAAATAACCTTCTAGCAGAGTTAACCATTTTTCTAGGGCTTCTTCATCTATCTATCCTTCAAATACAGGAATATCAAAATTAACTTGTACCTTGAAAGGCGAGGTGCCTCCAAAGTGGCCACTTGATGAAGATGCACCTGATTCTATCAGCAGGTGTTTAAGGATGTGGGAAAAATTCTCCATAATTTCGTCCCTCTGTCACGTGAGAGCTTGCTCAAGCAAAAGATTGATAGGATCGTCTGCTCCGTTGTTTTTCTTTTCTTCCGCCATTGAGGGTTTCTTGGGTGTGCGGGAGTGATTGTATTCAAGAGAGACAAGATTGAGACCCAAATTTCTATACTCATACCTCGTCGGGGACATGCACTAAAAAAAAATGATCAAGAGCAGCCTGCTCTGATACCACTAATCCAGATTATTTTCGGCACAAAATGAGATCGGAGATATAATAAAGAAATGCACAAAGATATCATAGATATTCAATAATATAACAGAAATGTATCATAAATGCAACCATAAACACATATATACAGTAATACATGATTTCTATTAATGAAAGAAATGTACATAGACTGTAAAAATACAGAGTGAAAGACTCGTTAGAATGGTGGCAGCTTATCTCTGAGAAGAGATGTGATGACTACTCGCATTCGTAAGAAGATGATTACAATGAGGCTCTAAAGGCATTTTTACAATAAAAAGGAATGCCAAAAACCCTAGACATCCAAAAACCTAACCCTAGGATATGAAGCGCCAAAAGTCATGTGGGCCCTGTTTGGGTAAGTTAGTACATCAACTTCTCGGGGTCGTAACTTTTGCATACGATCTCCATTTTAGGCCTATGATAGCTCGTTGGAAAGGTATCGTCGAAGAGATTCATTTTGGGGGATCAATCATGCCTTAAACTATCATTGAGAACCTCGATCTCAAAAAACCTTCATTTAGACCCTCAAAATGGCCCCGGAATTTAAAACCTGCTAAAAATAGTAAATTGCCAAAATTGCCAGAAAATTGTTTTGAGCCAGTCGGAAAAGGTGGGTGGCCACCGATATCCACTTGGATCACTTGGCTATATTTTCAATTTTAAGAAGTTTGAAAAGTGATTAACTATGGACTCCCTCTTCCTTTTTCATAAAGTTAGTCCCCTAAGCCCGAAAAAGTATAAAACATAACTTAGGAGAACTCTTCTATCATGTAGACTAGAGTGTATCTTTTTCGTAAGTAGTCTTGTCCAGTTCAAAAAAGGGGTAAACTTACACTGGAAAGATTTTCCTTAGGTCCATTAACGAGTGTACAAGGAAAAACATCACTCGGAAATCTTTTCAATTTTAAAGAGTCTCAAAAGAGATTAACTACGAACTCCATAAGATAGGGGTCCCACGGGAAAAAGGTCAGAACGAGAAAGAGTAAGAAGTATGAAATTGAAATGCAAACTCATGGCGGGACTAAACCAGGACCCCCAAGCCTAAAGACAAAATTGCAGCATGAGTTCTAGAAAACAAAAGGTTTATATACTAGAGCACCCATGGAAGGTAGGCTCTACCATCAATTGAATTATGCCTTGAAGCAAAGAGAAAGGTTCCATCACTCATTAATGGGGTTGACCCTAGGTTGGAACAGTAAAGGTAACTAATAATTCAAATTTTTGAGTGGAAATGCATCCTAACCTAAATGTTGGTTAAAAATACATTACCTTCCCAGAGTCTTGAAAAATAATCGTTCAATCGATGATAAGTTTACTGGAGAGAAATTCCTAAGACCTGCAAAAACGACGATAATGCTACAAAAAATTGGCCATTAGTTGAAAATTTTGAGAAAATCAAGAAACTTTAGAAAGTGGGTTTTCAAAATTTTAATAAAATTTGTTATAATTACCCAATTGCTATTCTATTTTTACCATTTCACCCAAATAATTACCAAATTGACCAAACCCTTGGAGATAAAAATCGTGAAAACATGGAGCTTGCAGCAACTCCACCACTTTCCACCCCCAAAAAGTAAGTAAATCATCATTGTCTTGCATTTCAATTCATCTTTCTATCATTTTTTTCAAAATTTCTCACTTAAGTTGCTTTTAAAAATCTGTGTCTGCGTATCCGCGGGTTTCCTTAAGGAAACCTGTGGATGTCCGTAATTGGTGGAAACACCAATCACGGATATCCACGCCTGTTCTAAAGAAAAGGTGTGGATGCGCAGAAATGAATTTGAAAAATAAAAGCTCTCTAGAAAAATGATAGGATGTCCATCCTATGGAGAGAATGTGAACATGAGGAGGTGGATCGAGTGGTGTTTGATAATGATGAGTCCAAGCAAGCCCTGCGTTCTTGCGGCATGTACAATTTTTTTCAAGTTGGCAACATGAGAACCCAAAGGATTTTATTGAATCTCCTAATTAGCTACTGGAACACGGATGCAGAGGAATTTATGCTTGTCGGACAGTATTTGACCATCTCGGTCGAAGATATTTAATTCATTACTGGCTTATCAAGGAGAGGGGAAGTACCAAACTTCCAATCTTGGGGAGGAGGTCGGAGCATCAATGATTTTATCGATGAGTATTGCATCACTGGCACTGAGAAGAGTGGATCGCAAGTGCCAATTAAACAAATAACCAACTTGAGCCTCCAGGTCATTCTCTTCACCTTGGTTCGGATCGTGGGATCCAACTCTTTAAACTTGGAATCAGGGGAAAAGATGCATTATGGGGTTGAATTCCTACACCCTACGATGTATGACTTGAGTACCACTATGTTAAAAAACATGAAGGCACAACCAATAGACTGCAAGCTTGGGAAAGAAAATAACTTATGCTTTGTGAGTGTCATGTGTATTTTATTTTTTGAGGGAGTTCCCATGTTGAGCCCGCATACACATATACGAGGACACTTGCGACCATGGCTAGACATGGTCCATTGGACCGATCTTATATCTCCTTTAGGAGGTGGAAAAATTTCCAACCCCTTCGATGACTACTTATTTGGTTGGTGGGAGCGACAAACTCCCTTTATTAAGGATTACCCATATGCAAGTATCGACTTCACCAACGATCTAGATGTCATCATCCCTTCTGGAGACGAGCTTCAAGACATAGGTAACCTTTCATTTTTGTGTTATTTAGTTTTTAAATTTTAGAAAAATATATTTTTGTGAGATCCAAAATACTGACAAGTACTTTTCCTTATATGTAGACAAAGCACCCGTGAGACCGGCCAACGTCTCGTGACATAGTCAGCGCAGAAAAGAGGAGGAAGGACCGAATGACGATGCGACTATGACTTTGTGTAGTGTGGGATGGAATTTTGAGGCTCTTATGCGCAATGTACCTATGGATACTATTGATGACCTCCCCATCGGCATGCAACAACATGTTGTAGTAGTACCCAGGCTATGGGCCCGACTATTCCGGCATTTGGCAAACGTCGTAGTTTGTTATGAGAGGGTGCAGCGGCCTCATGCCTATACATACTATGTGCTCATAGCACAATTTTGTACTTGTATACCATTATATGAATTCCAGGGGCTAGGAGGCCACGTACTTTGTACTTTGATGGATTTCATTTTGATATATATATTATTTTTTGTGCGTTATAGAAATTTTGTGTTTTTACTTTGTAAAAGTATATATACATGTGTTTGTGTGTGCTTTAGTTTATTGATGATACACGTGTCAATCTAACACATAATTATCATAAGCATCAGCGAACTCATTAGCTCTCCTAGGAACATGCTCGTAAGTAATGAACTCAAAATAACGTTCCAGAAGACGTACCCTAAGGAAAAACTGTAATAACACTGGATCTCGAACTCGATATACAGCATTAAACTGTGAAACTACCAATTGTGAATCCATGAACAAATGAAGGTGATAAATACCATAAGACAATGCATCTCGTAAAATCTCAATGACAACGCTATATTCGGTAAAAAAAATAGTATTTTCCTCGAGATACGCACCTCCAGTGAACACTAACTGCCTATAAATAGAATAAACCACCCACGTAGCATATGTTAGGTGTCGAGTATGGCGACTGGCACCATCAGCGAATCCAAAGTAAATCAATGACGCCTCGGGCTTCTACAACACAACAGAAGCACATCAATCACTAACACAAAAAAACAACAAAACGTAAACAAAGGTACGTACAATATAGACACTAAAATACAAGAGCACTAATGCTCCAACCCTCAGGGATACACATAGTACTTCTTTAAGTAGATCCCATTTATGGGCTCTGAAAGCACATTTCCTTCAAAATTAGTGTGCTCATGGGATCCTTTCTATAAAACATGTTTCATGACATAAGGTCCAAACCTCAGACGGTTGAACTTTCCTGCCCCCAAGACATCCTTGTCCTGGTCGTAGACCAACACAATATCTCCCTCGGAGAACACCCTAGAATAGACAAACTTATCATACTAGGACTTGACTCGTTTATTATGTGCTTAGTTCACTAAATCTACATCTCAACGTTTCTCATCGAGATGTTCAAGATAAATTAGGTGTTCTTCAAGATGAGTCATGTCTAGAAGGAGCTCCACTGTTATTTTGAGTGAAGGAACTTCACATTGAATAGGAAAAAATTCTTCCACTCTATGAATGATTTGGAAAGGTGAGAAGCCAGTAGAAATTTTGACTGAGGTTCTATAAGCCCATAAGGTTGGGTAAACCATCAAGTTCCAGTTGGTCTAGGTTGAATTCATCGTTCTTCTTAAAATCATTTTTAATGATTTTTTCACGGCTTCAACCTGACCATTATCTTGGGATAGTAAGGAGATGAGTGTTCCTACCTAAACCCCAGTTTCGATGCTAGTTCTGACATCATGTGGTTTTGAAAGTGATTGCCATGGTCAGTGAAAATCTCTCTCGGAACCCTAAACCTAGCGATTACCCGATTGAAAATGAAGAGTGTTGGTGTCTCTCCATCATTAGAAAAAGTTGGCATAGCCTCAGCCCACTTAGTAAAGTAGTCGACGGCTACGATAATATAATGATTCCCCCTAGCCGAATCCAGGTGGAATGTCATGAAATAAACCCCCCACTTGGTGAAGGGTCTAACAGTGATGACGAGAAACATTGAAGTAGGATGTGCATGTATTTTCTCAGTGAAAATTTGGCATGGATGACATTTTTTGACCGCTTCAATGAAATCTTTGAAAATCATGGGCCAAAAGTATCCTACGCACAAAAAAATTTGGGTTGTTTCCAACCCAGATAAGTGACCACCACATGCTCCACTATGGCAATCATTTAAAACAACCACTACTTCTTCGATATTTAAGTAACACCTAAGGATCGAATCCACCCCTTGTTGATACAAAGTGTAAGCGATAATGAGGTAGTTTTTGTCCATATGGTATATCCGTCATCACTCGTCTCTCAAGCAGTTTGGAGTGAACTTCAGAGTTTGGAGATATATAAGGATATCTCCATAACACGGATCGGATGAAGAGATGAGGAAAATGTTCTCATCCGGAAATGAGTCTATTGTTTCATTTTCCTCGTTCTCTTCTGGAAACTCTAACATCAAATCATCAAAAACTAAAGACTTTGCAGACGCAAAGTCCAAGTCGAAATCTTGAAGCACAATAATTCACTTATTTTACTTCCCACCAACAATTATCCCCATCAAAATATATTGAAATGGATTGAATTCAGCGATGATAGTTGTCTTTTGTAACAGAATGTAATGGTAAAGTCGTTGGATAGCATGAAAATATGCCAGCGCTAGTTTCTCCACAAGTGAATACCTAATTTCAGGACCCATGGGAGCGCGGCTCAAGTAATATATGACATGCTCTTGGAGCTCATCATCCTCTTGAACTAGAACCATGCCGATCAAAGACTTTGTTTCTACCAAATACAAAAAATAGTCTCGATTGTATTTCGGGGGACTCAACAATGGAGTAGAAACCAACACCTTTTGCAAAGCATCAAAATAACTTTGTGCAGCTTCGTCCCAACAAAATGGGACCCCTTTCTATAAAAGGCACATAAATCCCTTTGTTATGTTAGCATATTTTGGAACAAAACACCTGAGCAAATTTGTCTCTCCTTGTAGGCTCTGAAGTTGTATGATAGTGTGCGGGGGAGGAAACTGAGTGATTGACTCAAACTTCAAAGGGTCAACCATGATCCCTTTTTTCGAAATGATGAATCCCAAAATATGACCAAAGTTCACATAAAAAATGCACTTGTGTGGATTCAATCGGATCCTATAGAAATGGCAATGTTCAAAAACTAAGCGGAGGTGTAAGAGATGTTGGGATCTCTTGCATGAGTGAGTTGTGAGATCTTCTAAATATGCCTCCACTATTTTCTTCAAGTCATGAAAGGAAAACATCATGGCTCGCTGGAATGTTGCACCATCATTTTTAAGACCAAATGGCATTTTCCTGTAAGAAAACGTACCCCAAGGACATATAAAGGTCATATTTTGTTGGTCTTTCGGACAAATTTCAATTTGGTTGTAGCCGAAAAAACCATCCATAAACGAGAAAATATCGATCCCCTCACACTCATCCAAGATCTAATCAATTAATGTTGTGGGAAAGTTATCCTTAGGACATGACTTATTCAAGTCCCTAAAATCCATGCAAACACGGATTATGACCTACTTATTATCGACAGGATTAGGGTTGGAGACCCATTTAGTAAGAGGAACATGGTAGATGAAGCCTACATTGAGTAAATTTTCAACTTTATCCTTTATTATCGTCGCCTTTCTTGGGTTCACAGGTCTCAACTTCTAACGAATTGGTTTTAAATTTTCATAGGTTCGACTCTCATGTTGAACTATTCGAGGATCAATGTCGAGCATTTTCCTGCAAGACCATGCGAACACATCTTGAAACTCATTAAAGAGTGTCGTATATTGAGTAATCTCGTCTTATGAGCATTCTACTCCTATAAAGACATTTTTGACAACTTCAGAATTTCTATAAACGTTAATTGGGATCATTTTTGATATGTTAGCCATGTTTCCCTAGACATAGAAACCATATCTAGCCAAAGGATTGACCACTCCATCAACACTTCCAACCACGACTAACTTGAACTCTCCACTCTCAACTCGAATGAGTTCAGGAAGGAAAAATGATATATTATTCCAATCCTCCCATGGCCTTTCATCTCCGATCATCGCCTCAATAAATACTTCAGCGGAAGGCAATACGATCTCTAAACAGTATTGATATTTCAAATATTTTTTGGCCTAGATAGGCTCAGGAAAGATAGCATCCTCCTTTGTAACCATTGGATTCTGATCTAGGTATGTTATGACCTACTAAATGGCTCGATAAGATAGCTCGGCATTAGACAAAGGTTTGGCCATCCCATCATGAACTCGATCGTCGACCACACTAGATGGTGAGGGAAGGGTCCATGGGTCTTTTATATATGACGTCCTAAATGAAGTGACCCTATTAACCGGATTAGCATGAACGTAGGAAATCGGTGCAGGGATATCAAAATATCCCATGATCAAAGGGTGCATCCCACCATCGATGCTCTCAGTGGTCACCTGATAGTTTTCAATCCAAGGGAAAGTGGACCCAGGATTGGCTATCGCATCAAAAAGTTTGGATACCACTTGATCGATAGTAACAATCCTTCCCTCATGGGGAAAGCATATAATCTGAAAAATTATTGAAACGACAGTTGTCGTGGAATATGTCCAGCTTCTTCCTAAAAAGAGATTATAGTCGAGCGACGCATCGACTACCTCAACCTCAATGAAAACAGACTTTCCCCCTAGTGTAACTGGACATGAAGGAATCAAATCATGTGGTCGAAACAAACGTCTGTCGAAAGAAATAAAGAGTGTAAGGGAAGGGGTAAGTTCAGGAGAACCAATCGCTTTCCAACTTGACAAAGACATCACACACGTAGAAGCTCCTTCATCAACGATGGTCCTATTTTCTAAGAGATTGTTGCAAACAACCCCAATATGAAATTCCACATGATATGGAAGGCCTGGTTGCACATCAGTAGCATCAAACTTGATAACGAGTTGACTAGCAGAGTCTACATCTCCTATGGTAGATAACAACACAGAACGTTGTGAGGGGAAACTTTGGAGAACCTCCAAAGAAGACATAGCACAAGGCGTTTGAGCCAAGTCATCCACAACTGAAAAATTGGGAGCAACTCGTGCATTAGGGTTATGCACTGTCCTTTCACAAACACCTTTAGTATGCATAGCGATGCTTCTTTCTCGGGCCTCTCTATGTGGAGGGGGGCCTGATCCTCTGAATTTTTCTTCCCTTTCTTCGTCGAATCGAGGTTATCATATTTCTTATTTATCATAGACAAGTCTACCTCTTATTTTATCTTCGAGGTGTTAAGCAGTTCTACAACTACTTTATATCCATTAGAGGGGGGACACTTGAAGTGCCCCCTTGTGGGTTGAATTTAGAAGATCCAACTTGCAAGTTATGCCCTTGAGGAAAATGGTTTTGCAACACAGCAAGTTGTTTTTATTGATTCAACTTGATAAGTCGTTGAGCTTCTTCCATTCGCAGGCATTGGTGAATAAGGTAATCATCATCACAAAGCTTACAAGGAAATTTCACTTTCCTCTTCTCATCCTTTTTCCCTTCATCATTTTTATCCAACTTCTTGTTATTACCCCCGCCACCTTTCTTACCCTTTCCTTTTCGCTTATCTCTGGGTTGTTGAGGACCCTTTGAAGTCTTCATTTTCACTGAATGTACATCGAAATACTGGGTGGCAGGGGTGGTCGAGCCAACAGCTAGACCGGTCCCAGGTTGTTGAATGGAAATTTTTTGCAACTAACTAATGGTCAGGTTTATGGATTTCGTTTGTACAGAACCCACTATACCATCGGCATGTGGCTTAGCCTTGGGACTTTCCAAGTTAGGGATTGAACATGGCACATTCAACATAATATCATAGAGCATGCATGACTGAGAGTATATAAGCTCTAATTGTTACGCACTGAAGATCGCTTATTCCTATGAAAACACTCCCTACGTTGCGATGTCTTTCAAGATATGCGAGAGTAATGATTTCAGGAACCATTCGAGGAGGAACTCCGGTGGGACCTACCTAAGAAAAATTGTTTGCCTCGGGAAACATGTCACATTTTCTCCTCATTTTTTATGTCGCCTCGATTTTCTTGTCCATTCTTGGGCGGTTTTTCGACACATGGTTTTTGTCGATGGTTTTCTATTTTTGGTTAAGGAATTATGGTTTTTGACTAATCCAGGTCATTGGGTTAGGGTTTTAGATGTTGATGGATCCTATATGTATATTGTTTTGTAAACAATGTATCACTATGAATGAATATAGAATATGTTGGTTTTCCTAGTTTGGGTTTCCAGGGGAAAAATATCTATGTAATGTGTGTATTTTCCATTCTATATTTTCTTTTCTTTTATTGAAAATTTGTTTAAAGTAAAATATTGTACAAGGTTAAAATCTACATTTGGTATCATAGCTTTGTTGGCTTCAGGGGAGATGCCTTTGTGGTCAAGGGTTTGGCTCAGGATTGTGATAAGCCTTGTTAGAGTGAGAGATCTATGGTATTGATTTTTTAGGTGAAAAGAAATGGAAAGCAGTTCGAAAATGAAGATCGAGAAGTTAAATGGGAAATTTTTTAAGCTATGTAAGCTCAAGATGGAAGATATGTTAGTGGACATAGATAAGTGGATCGTGGTGGATCCAAGTACTGCACCTACAGGAACTTCGGCGGATGATTGGAAAAAGTTGGATCGGAAGTCGAAGAGCACAATCTGACTATGTCTCTCAGATTCAGTATTACTGAATTTTTCAGAGGAAGCTACAGCCAAATATTTATGGGATAAGTTTGGGAAGTTGTATAATTCTAAGTCCCTAGTAAAAAAACTATTCCGGAGAAAGAAATTGCATAACTTGAGGATGAGAGATGGAGACTCTGTTGCAGAGCATTTGAACACCTTCAACACTGTGGTAATTCAGTTAGTATCTTTTGAGATTAAAATTTCACATGAAGAAAAGTGTATCAGTTTATTGTGCTCTTTACCAGACTCATGGGATACTCTGGTTGTGGCCATAGGTAGTAATACAATTTCCTTAAAGCTTGATGAAGTGGCCTCAACCTTGTTTTTGGAGGAGATGAGACGGAAGAACATGGCAGGACAGAGCACAGATGAATTATTTGCAAGAGGACGCTCCCAGGAAAGAAATATATCTAAGTCCTCAAGTGGGAGATCTAATTCTAAGGGAATATCTAAGTTTATCGAAACATTTGTAAAGGTATGCTGGAGATGTGGGAAATAAGGGCACTACAAGAAGTAGTGTAGATCCAAAGTTGAGAAAAATAAGGGATATGAAGAATATCATTATACAGAAGAAAAGACCTCCGAGGAAGAAGGAGAGGATGTGTACTTGGCTTCTTCAATCACACATGCAGAGCATGAGGCATGGTTGGTTGACTCAGGTGCATCCTTTCATATGACTCCCCACAGGGAGTCGTTCTGTGAATATGAAAGGTTTGATGAAGGTAACGTTTTCTTAGGTGATGACTCGAAAACCAGAATCATAGGTCAAGGAAAAGTCAAGTTGAGGCTCATAGATGGAAGGATTACAACACTACCTGGTGTTCTTCACATGCCAGGATTGGCCAAAAATTTGATTTATGTGAGCAAAATGGACAATGTAGCGATAAAAACAATATTTGAAAAGGAAACCTACAAGATGGTTTGACGAGCAATGGTATTGTTGAAGGGAGTTTGGTTTGAAATCTGTATAAAATGAAAGGAAGAACTATTAGTGATGGGTGTAATAGTTCCATTGTTCCTGATATTGGAGTTGAAGAAGAAAGAACTCCTATAGTCTCTGGAGAAAAGGTTGGGATGTGGCATCAAAGACTGGGGCATATTGGAGAGAAAGGTCTTCGACTACTACATGGTAGAGGTATGGTTGAAAGTATGTATAAATTCTCTTTGAATTTTGATTTATGTGAACATCGTGTATATGGGAAGCAGAATCAGGTAAGATTCCCCTCGGGTGCAACGAGGGAAGAAGGAATTTTACAACTAGTTCTCAGTGGTGTGTTTGGACCTGTGTCGGTTCCATGTTTGGGAAAATCTATGTACTATGTATTATTTATAGATGAATTCTCAAGGAATACTTGGATATATTTCCTCAGGAAGAAATATGAATTATTTGACAAGTTTAAAGAGTTTAAGGCTCTTGTTGAGAATCAAATAGAGAAAAGAATTAAGGTGTTGAGGACAGATAATGGCAGCGAGTTCTGCGGGAATGAATTTGAAGAATTTTGTAAGAAGTGTGGTATAGCAAGGCAGAAGACTACTCCATATACACCTCAGCAGAATGGAGTTTCAAAAAGGATGAATAGGACGTTGATGGAAAAAAGAAAGGTGCATGCTCAGTGGTGTCGGGTTAGGGAAAGAATTATGGGCAGAAGAAGTGGGTATTGCATGTTACCTGGTCAACAGATCACCCTCATCAGCATTGGATGACAAGACTCCACAAGAGGTATGAACTGGTAAGAAACCTACTCTCACACATCTCAAGGTATTTGGTTGTGAGGCCTATGTTCATGTTTCAAACGAAAACAAGAGTAATCTAGATAAGAAGGATGAAAAGTATATATTTATTGGGTATAAAGATGGTCTCAAAGGTTATAATCTTTGGAACCCAAAAACTAAGAAGGTTGTGTATATCCAAGATGTGGTATGTAGAGAAATGAAGGATTTTTTTAAACATGAAGTCCTACCAAGTAAGGAAGAACCAAAGAAAATAGAGTTTGAGTTAAAGGATGATGAATCAAACTCTATAGAAGAACGGGAATCAGAAGAATAATATCCTCATACTACATTATTGAGGAGATCAGTTCGAGAAAGAAGGCAACTGAAAAGGTATACTCCATCTGATTCCCGTTCAAATTTTTCTTTGTCTATTATTGATCATGATCCTAGAACTATCAGGGAGGTACTAGATTCAGAGGATGGAAAACTATGGAAAAAGGCCATGGATGAAGTGTTAGAATATAATGGATTTTCTCATTTTACCATTGACAATATCACTATTGTCACCCAACCATAGGCCGAAGCCACCCTCTAAACACCTTAACCTTGACACATAATCACTCTGGAAGAAAAACCTAGGCTAGATAGCCAAACAAAGGGTAGCACACCTTTCCCCAAGGATAGCGCACCAACAAGAGCTGATCAGATAGTCCAAACCCTAGCCAAAGAGATAGTCCAAGCCAAAACCGATCTACTAGCTGCAGTAGCTGCAATGGCAGCTCTCCTCAAACCTGTGCACAAAACTGGGCACTGCAATGCGCACAAGTGTTGCTCTGCAATTCTGAGACTGCCTGCCAGAATGAATACTGGCCTCCTGTATTTATAGTAATTTTTCCAAACTACCTCGGCCAACTTCTCATTCTGGGTATCTGTCTGTTTAGTATATATTATTTCTTCTGGCCGACTTCTTCTCTTGGAGGCTAATAACCTAATATAAATTATCTTCTTGAGCCGAAAACTCTCCTAGGGTTATTAGCCAACTCATTAGGGTTTCTTCTTACTTCTCGGAGTATTCTATTCTCGTCAGGTTTACACTTGGAGGTAAATACCTCCCGCAACTACCATAATATCAACACTCTCTCCTAGCTAGGGAGGTATTACAGGTAATGGTCTTAAGCACAAAACATACCATTCACCTGGTAGCATCAAGATAGTCGTCTAGACTATCTCATGACTAGATCATGAGCACCATCATCACCATCAATTTCATCATCTACATCATCTCTCGGAACCATTATCTATCTGAGTAATTAGACATGATGCTCACTCCACAGAGTGACACAAGAGCTATTCTTCTAATCTAGAAGAATAAATGTTCTGAACCATTTTTTGTCTAGGAAAACTTGGTTCATTGATTATCCATCTAGCTGATAATCAATTTCAACACTTCTGATAGTATTCAAGGAAATCGGAACAATATCATTCAATATAACACAATTGTGTCTATCCATAGTAGTACACAACTACAATCCAATGGTACACTACCACACCAAGTAGCACACAGGTACTTGATCAGTGACGTATAGTCACAAACAGTGGAACACATCCACCACAGTAGTATACATATATTGTCTTCATAACAATCATCTGATATCAACCTGCATAGAAACAATGTTATGATATACAACTGAATCATCTGGTCCATTATTCCACTCACATCTGTGAGATCTCGGAAGAGCATCTGCCCTTAAAAAGTAAGACATCAATGATGAGATATCTAGACTATTCTTCTCAAGCAAGGAAGAACAATTGTCCTGATTTCTGAGCCTGGACCATTCCCCACCCTGGGCCATTCTTTCGACACTAAAAAAAGTGTAACCTGGAGAGAATGAATACGCCCTAAGGAATGTATGTCCCTAATTGTTGAACCTGGACCATTCCCCACCCTGGGCCATTTCTCCGGCACTAAAGAAAGTACAAACTGGAGATAATGAATACACCCTCAGGAATGACTGTCTGAACCATTTCCCCTATTAACCACAAGAGGACAAGACTATCCTGTACCAACCTCCAAAACGGACCATTCCTCATGTTAACCACAATGAGAAATAGTTGTCCGATGAGGTGGGCTAGTCTTCTTGAGTAACCCTCAAGAAGAGAGACTTCCCTAGACAACTTCCCATGTTAACCACAATGGGAAGTCGTTGTCTATGGTACATTAGCAATCTGGACCATTTTCCAAATTGGAAAATGTCTGTCCGTCAGAAATCTCAATCCACTTTCTGAACTGGAAAGAATCTTCTCATCCTAGACCATTTTTCGAACTGAAAAATGATTTTCCATCAATAAATAATACATCAGTGCTCCCTCCCAACCTGGGAGTCATCTCTTCCTTTTTCAATAAGGAAGTCGTCTCCACGAGTTCTAGCTTGAGTACGCAAACTCTTTCATCTTGGACAGAAGTTTTACCAAAATGTATGCTTATCTTCTCATCTGTGGAGATATGTATTGGAGAACCACTTTTCTCCTTTCTGGACTTTATCACGGATAGTGTAATTCTTGATTTCAAATGTACTTCAGTCTGGAACATTGGTTTTCTCTAAAGGATTCATGTAGCTCTTATCAATAAAGTATATCATTGTTTGAAAACTGTAACATATCCATGTGGCACTTCTTTTGTCATCATGAGATCTGATCTTCTGAGTAACCATCTTGATACAATATCTTTGTTATAGAATATCTTCACCATGCTTATGTTGTGCACTGGAGGTTCTCCACCAAGTTATATTCTTCCATCTGCATACAAGGGTCTCTTTCTGGTATGGTTCAAAGTCTTGAGGTTTCTCTTCATACGCTCTATGTTCAATTTCTCTAAAGAACAGTCTTTGCACTCATCTTGATGTAGAACTCCAACCTATGGATATTGCAAATGATATAATGACTTATGTAGAGGTATGTCTGGTTTACTGGAACAAGTAATCATCACAGTTTTCTCCCTCCATCTGGGAGAACCTCTAGTTCTGGATATTGCAATGCTTGCATACCACAGATTTCAGTTCCTCTGCTTGGTTTCTTTTATTGAGTTCATATTAGGTTGGTAATCTTGTGATTCTTAATACAGTGACTGGTTGTTCAGGCTCCTCTTCTTTCTTGGAATCTTCATGTTCTTCCATATATTTTTCTTTAGTTCTTGAGTCCATGGAGTTTCTTATAGATTCCATGCCCTAAAGATTCCACTTCTTTATTTCATCATAGGATCACAGATCTAGATGGACAATCAGGGATACTTTAAGGATTCTCTTCGAAGAAGAATTCTTCTGAGGTTGAACTGAACACATACTGTCTTACATGGTTGCTACCATGGATATATACTTCATCATCTTCAATGGATCATAGGATTAGCTCCCTCCTAATCCTTGCTTCATGTATGAGTGATATTCGGCTCCCTCCCTCTAACAAAGTCCACACTTCTGTCTGCATCCTTATTCCCTTCTATAAAGTGTTATAAGTCTTTCTCCAATTTATTTCTATCTTTGCTTCTTCTAAGACTCTTCAGGATTGATCATGATTTCAGCTTATCTTGTAATAGCTTCCACATGATTTTTTTGATGTACTTCATCCATTCATGTGTTTTATCTGACTTGTATAATGATAGAAATCCTTATCTTGTTGTTCTTCCATTGGTATAGTTCTTATTGGAACACATTATCTTCTAAAAGATAGATATACAATATATGTGTAGAGACTATGCAAACAAGATATGTACAAGAACTAAGAAGAGTATTGTTACCTTCAGAAGAAGAAGACTCTTTCATCTTGCTTAGTCTTCTTTGTAGGTTTCTTTTCTTCAGCAACTGATGCTTCGTGTGTCTCCTTCCTTTTCTTTAGCTTGGGACAATGATTCTTGTAGTGACCATACTTTCGACAGTTGAAGTATTGTATTTATGAAATGTCTTTCTCTTGTTGTGAAGGCTTGATCATCGTACTTCTTTTAGGGTTTCTCTTTTTCACTGATCTTGGATTCTTCTTGAGCACAACAAGTCCAAAGTTCTTCAAATGTAGGATACTCCTTCATTGTGTTCATGCTTGCGGAAAATGCATCCCACGTCTTGGGAAGAACATTGAGTACTATATTTACCAATTCCTTCTCTGAGATGATCTCTTCAATAGCTTGTAGTTGATCTCTTAACTGAGATATTCTCACAAAATATGATGTTATGTTGTCCTCATCATTCATCTTCATGTCACGGAGCTCATTCTTCAAACTCATAACTTGTCCAATGTTTATGATCAAGAAGAGATTTGTTAGGGCATCGTACATCTTCTTCGATGAGTCAAGATGGCAGATGTAGGGTATCAAGTGGTATTTTATATATTCCACTATGATACTCATAGCATTGATGTCAGCGTCTTTGAACTTCTCCATAACTGCAACATTTTGTGGTTCCTTCTTTTTTCCTTCTTCAAACACTGGTTCCATGATCTTTCCTTTCACGATATTCAACACTTTATTCTTGGCAAGGATGAGTTCGATCCTTGTCTTCCATGCTATGAAGTTAGAAGCTCCATCTAACTTGTTCTCTGACTTCATAGAGTAAGTCATGGCTTCTTTGACTTGGTCAACCCTAGATTTGACCATAAACTCAAACTTGACGTCTTGGCTTGCTGAGAGTATCAGGAGATGTGCTAGGCTAGGGCGCACTGATATGTCTGGAAATTAGGTCAATCCCTTCACTTAAGGTGCCTAAACGAAAGGATTAGGATTTCTGCAACTGCACCTGCTAGTAACCCTAGCGGTAGTGCTATGGTGACTGCTCCTGCTAGAAACCCTAGTGGCAGTTCTTCAACGAGCTCAATATCCTTACGGCTATGTTTCCTTCCAAAGGTTAGACTGAATGAAGGAGGTGTGGGACCATAACCTATTAGAATATAATATATTTTCTCGTTTTACCATTGACAATATCACTATTTTCACCCAACCATAGGCCGAAGCCACCCTCCGAGCACCTTAAACTTGACAGAGAATCACTCCGGAAGAAAAACCTAGGCTAGATAGCCAAACAAAGGGTAGCACACCTTTCCCCAAGGATAGCGCACCAACAAGAGTTGATCAGATAGTTCAAACCCGAGCCAAGAGATAGTCCAAGACAAAACTGATATGTTAGCTGTAGCAGCTGCAATGGCATCTCTCCTCAAACCTACGCACAAAACTGGGCACTGCAGTGCGCACAAGTGCTGCTCTGCAATTCTAAGATTGCCTGCCAGAATGAAGACTGGCCTCGTGTATTTATAGTAACTTTAGCTAACTTCCTGGGCTGACTTATCATTCTGGGTATCTATCTGTTCAGTATATATTATTTCTTCTGGTCGACTTCTTCTCTTGGAAGCTAATAACCTAATATAAATTATCTTCTTGAGCCGACAAGTCTCCTAGGGTTATTATCCAATTCATTAGGGTTTCTTCTTGCTTCCTGGAGTATTATTTTCTCGTCAGGTTTACACGTGGAGGTAAATACCTCTCGAAGTTACCATAATATCAACATGAAGAAATGGCAGCCTTGGATAAGAATGAGGCTTGGGATATAGTGGAGTTATCGACTAGAAGAAATCCCATTGGTAGAAAATGGGTATTTAAAAAGAATTTGAATGCAAAAGGAAAAATGGAGAAATACAAAGTTCAGTTAGTAGCAAAGGGTTATTCCCAGGTTGAGGGAATTGATTTTGGTGAGATTGTGTATCCTATTGCCAAGTTAAATTCTATAAGATTTATGTTATTTGTTGCTACTCCGTTTGATTTTGAAGTAGAATAGATGGATGTGAAGAAATCATTCCTACATGGGGATCTGGAAGAAGAAATCTATATGAAGCAGCCAGAAGGATTTTTTGTGAAAGGAAAGGAGTTGGTATGCAAGCTGAAAAATTCCTTGTATGGTTTAAAAAAATCACCATGGATGTGGTATCAAAAATTTGATACTTATATGCTGGGACATGGCATCACAAGAAGAAAAGAGGATCACTATGTGTATTTTAAATTAATTGGTGATCATTTGATTTATTTGGCCTTGTATGTGGATGACATGCTGTTGATAGGAAACAACAAGGAGATTATCCAGGATGTGAAAACTTAGTTTCCTCTAAATTTGACATGAAGGATATCGATGTTTCAAATTTCATTTTGGGAATGGAAATTAAAAGAGATCGGAAAAAAAGGAAACTCTGGTTAAATCGGAGAAAATATGTCAAGACAATATTGCAAAGGTTTAATATGTAGGAATGTAAACCGGTCAAGGTCCCTATTCATGTTGGTGTAAAGTTATCTACGGATCAGTGTCCCAAGACACAGGAAGAGGAGGAGGACATGTCTCATTTTCCATATGTGAGTGCAGTTGGAAATTTGATGTACGTAATGGTCTATACTAGACCACACATTGCACATGCAGTGGGAATTTTGAGCAGGTACATGTCAAAACTAGGGAAGGATCATTGGACAGCAGTAAAAAGGGTTTTTGGGTATTTGTGTGGCACTGCTAGCTATGAATTATGCTACCAAGGAGGACCAAGATTGGACAGATTGTTATACATACATGGCTTTTTGGATGCAGACTGGGATGGAGATCTAGATCGTAGGAAATCTACAAGCGGGTATGTGTTTAACATTTTTGGAGGAGCAATTAGTTTGATGAGAAAAAGATAGGATGTAGTGGCACTTTCAACTACAAAAGTTGAATACATGGCAGCCACTCATGCAAGTAAGGAAGCAGTATGGTTACAAAGATTATGTTCAAATATTGGGTTGGTACAGCAAGTTGTAAGGATAGATTGTGACAGTCATAGTGCAATTATTTTGGCAAAGAACCTGGATTATCATTCAAATACAAAGCATATTGATATTTAATATCACTTTTGAGATACATGGTTGAAGAAAAGAAAGTGTTGTTGATGAAGGTGGACACTTTCAATAATGTTTTAGATTCATTAACAAAATCTGTGAGCACTGATAATTTCTCTTGGTGCAGAGTATCCATGGGCATTGATGCCCTGGATTGTTGACTATGTAACCTTGTAACCCCATGTATGCAAAGAAAACAACAAGTGGGAGAATGTTGGGTATGTGTTATATTCTTTGCACGACTAGCTTTAGTGTATGCCACGTTGCGTCGGGCCTGTAGGGGGGTTTGAGGGTGGGCCGCTAGGCCCCCCCTTTGGAGGTTGCAGGGGGGAGATATCCCCCCAACACAGGGGTTCAAGGGAAGCGCCCCCGAGAAAAAAAAAATTACCTCAGGAAAAGTCACATATTTGCCTCGTTTTTCATGTTGCCTCGATTTTTGTGTCCATTGTTGGGAGGTTTTTCGGCACATGGTTTTTCCCGATGGTTTTCTATTTTCGGTTAAGGAATTAGGGTTGTTGACTAATCCAGGTCATCGGGTTAGGGTTTTGGATGCTTCTAGCTCCTATATGTATATTGTATTGTAAACAATGTATCACTATGAATGAATATAGAATATGTTGGTTTTCCCAGTTTGGGTTTCCACGGGAAAAATATTTGTAATGTGTGTATTTTCCATTGTATATTTTATGTTATTTTATTGAAAATTTGTTTGCAGTAAAATATTGTACAAGGTTAAAATCTACACTGTCTCCTCCATTCCTGAATGTGGTCGGAAATGTGCATGGCATTGTCATGTTCAAAGTTAGTCAGCAATTTTATCCCAACATCGTACCGGAAAGTGAGTTGGAAGTGGTTTAAGAAAACCATATCTAACTCACCGAGCGTCAAGTACTTCACCCTCTCAAGTTCAATATTCCATTTGGCATTGCCTTCAATAAGAGTATGCTGGAACAAAAGAAATCTGATCGAATTGTCATTTAATGAGTTGGACAAGCACCACAAGTGGAATTTTTCCACTTGCTCCTGCGGGTCTTCTCCACTTTTCCCCTCAAAATTTGGGATGTCCGAGGGTAATTTTTTCAGGACCACAGGAAAATGAAAATCGAATCATTCATAAACTTGGACAAATCCGACAAATTCAAAGTTTCCAGAAATAGTAACCTAGGCTGCGTCATTGCCTAATGAGCAACCTGAAAAGAAGGGCCTGGATTGTAATTGGCGCCAGGTTTCCAAAAATATTTTGCTAGTGAACCAGAGCTTGGAATGAATCCTTGTGGTCCCTAGTTAAACAAAGGAAAACCTCTACCTATCTGGTTCCCAAGAGGAAAATTGGGGTTACCTCCAACGAACACCCCATGGAAAGGAAGAAATACTGACATGGGGGTGGATTGAATGGGAAAGGGGTTTCCCCCTTGGGACATCCCTTGGAAGGGATTCCATTTTCCTTGGACAGGAGTTCTCCCCAAAGGCACCCCTGGTGAAGAAACTAGTCCTTTCCAGGGGACAGACTTACCTTGGAAGGGGTTTCCCCCTTCCGACACAGCAAACACGGTGAAAGGGTTACTCTTGAACCGACCGTAAAGTGTGAATGGGGTCGAATTTGATGTCATACTAGTGGATTGGGATCTGCTACCCATGGAATCTCCCCAACCCCATATGGGGTTAGGCCCAGAAAATGGAATAGGTCCACTTCCCATGAATGGAGATGACGGAGGGATGTGACCTCTACCCCGAGACAATGCCTGATAAGGAGCTTGAGTGCTCCCCACACCAACACTCGATAACTAGTACATTGGATAAGAACTCACCAGCACGTTAGACATGCCCATCGACATAATTCTATAAGAGAAAGTGTTTGTTGTTTACACAAAATATGTTGCACTTGAAACTCGAGTGGGGCTGACAACCAATGATGAAATGATACTAGTTGTCGTGGTTACAGTATATTGAACTGCATTTATCATTTGATCTGACATACTAGGAGGAAAGATCCCCCCCAGTAATGATCGTCAAGGTGGGACTTGCAAGTGCTCCCGACCCTAACACTGGCAAAGTGTCACCCATAATGGTCCACTAAAGGAGGATACTATCAGCAAAGTATGATTCTTGAGGAGGGACTCATATGACTGTAAATGGGAAACTCAAAGGTAAAGGAGAATTAGCATGTGGAGTGAATTCCTCGGCTCCAATATCCTCAACAATTACCTCTTTTGGTTTTAGAACGTTGACTTCTGGAGAGTTATGGTCTACAATCTCATACTAACCAACTGGTACGAAAGTGTCAGACTTATCGAGTTGACGCCTTTGAGGAGGCGGGGGAGAATTATTCCTAATCTCTTCCTCAAGTGGAAGCCCTTGAATTCTCCTCGATCTTCGAGGTGGTAGGTTGGCCACTTTGAGGGGTTAGTTATCAGTGACAAACAATTCTCCTTCCTAAGGTTGAAATTACCTTCACCAAACACACCACTAAAAAAGGCCCTAAAGACAAGACATATACAAAGATCTTTGTTAAAATTTTGACTCAAGTGGATTAAGTCTTGGGACCAGAAAAATAACAAAGTGGGCTCGGGGCCTCTCGGACGAAGGCATGGGTTGATTAAGTCTTGTGGACCAATGATTGAAGGTATGAGAAGCAGTTATCTTGACCTCCATAAAACATCCTTATCTGGTGCAAGTACCCACGCTTCGCAGGGAAACCTCCAACAGTACTAAAGTGTGTGATATAAAATATTCCCCGAGTACTACAAAAAACCCCTGCAGTCACCTTGTGATTTACCTAGGAAGAGAAACCATGGTTACCATCTCTCAATCTATTCCCAGGGGGTACAATCGACAGTAGGGATCGAAAGTGTGGGCAGGGTAGAAAAACCCAAAGCCTCGAAAGCACCACCTCTCACGGAGGTATAGGTACGATCGAAACCTCCAATACACAATATCTCCACTACGTCCGGTCCAACTCTAGAGGAGAATCTCCTCAGCTATTCCTTACGTGACCTTGTGTTTAACTCCTGTGTTAGAGGAGCTTCTAGACCAACCTATACGAAAAAATGGGTTCTACACTTCCGTTCTCATACACTTATGTTTTTTTAGCGGCCTTGGAGAAATTTACTCTCCAACCTACGCCAAGGCCCTAGCCTACACTTGTTGGTTTACCCTAGAAAAATTAAATTTTTCTAATAAATTTTAGTTATGCATTCATTTTAACAGGATTTTCTTACTCAAAAGGGGTGTGGATGAAACTTTTGTTGATTTTTTAGACCGACTCCAGAAGAAATTCAATATAAGAACACACAATTAGTTTCTTCGAGTGAAAAATGATGCAACAACGCTTATGCAGCAAATTCTTTTCTTTTTCGGATGAAAACAAGAGTTTAAGTGCAAGATTTAGAACACCTCAAGATGCAAATGCATGCTAGGATGCAAAACTTGTACCATTGAATTCTTTTCGTTTTTTAAATAAAAATGTTACCACTACCACAATGAAACTACCTGAATGATAAGTAACCACTTATTTTCTTGCAAATGAAAGGAAAGGGTTCAAGAAATGAGAAGTAAACAAACAGACATATTTTTTTTTAACTTTTTCGTATACAAAAGAAAAATAAGCACAGGAATGCAAATATATTTTTTCTTTTTGAAACAAGGTAGAAAGTAGGAAAAAAGATAGAAAGAGTTTAGTCAAGACAACACTGAAACGACAGTGAATCTGGAAATGAAAACTAACCAGGTTGTTCTTTCAGTCTACCTAACAAACCTTATGCTAAACAGTCAATGAAAGATTTTTTATACTTTTTGTATATCATGCGTTTGGAACCTAACAAAAAGACACCAAATAGAGACTCAAACCAGTCCAAGTGACTGATCAAACCAAGCATTAAACCCAGAAAAGGAAGAGAAATTTAAAAAACTTCAACTTCACATAGTTTTGCAACTATTACTAGAGAAACTCGCAAATATCCGGGGGCTGTAGATATGCAACTCTCGTATGTACGCAGGCTACAGTGATGCAACTCATGGATGGAAAGGTAAGTTCATAAAATAAAAGAGCCACTCAAGAACAGAGGACTTCAGGACTAAACAACATGTCCTATGAGGCTAAAAGACTCTAAAAAGGACTCAGAAACTAACAACAAAAGACAACACAAGCAAGCAAGACACCTCAACCAAACATACCCAACTAGGAGTACCCCCAGTGGAGTCACCAATTCTGATTAAGGGATTTTTCCCCTGTGATTGTGGGTCATAATCACAGTAGAGCAAGACCAAGTGAAAGATATAATTGTCTCCCCACAGTGACAAACACACAGGAATCAAAGAAAATAACTACTTTATTTAGGAGAAGGTAGGGCTAGAGAAGAGAACAAATGATTTGCCTTATTCTCCCATTTGATGTCAATCCTCACTCCAATTCACCGAAGAACCCTTGATCTTCCGTTGGAATTGACCTGCGATACAAATACACAACTAGGGCTGCGACGAAAGTAGTTATACGATTATAAACATGTGCATATAATATGTCAGATGTGAAGTAAACATACAAATAAATGTACAATAAAGACAAATTTGGGGGAAATCAAGCTCTCTTATTACCAACAAGTAGGAAAGGTAAGTTACAACCTTGTCCAGCCTAAGGCACCATCTTGAAGCCAATTGTTTGGGTTCCTATGGGAATCTTCAAGCATCAACTCAATTGATAAAGACTTCTCTCGATGATTCAGATAGGGATAAGGAGACGCCCTATAGTCACATAAAGGAGAAAGAAGCTCTGGAAAAGGATTTTTCAGATTAATTGGAATGTTTCTCAGAGAAAATAGGGAAATGAGGCTCGCTAGATGTTGGCAGCATAACTTTGCACTAATGCCCTTGTCCCATCCTTAACCCTAAATGATTGTTTTATATATTCCCAAAGAGGTTTAGGGAGTTGGATTACATTGAGTACAGGCAAGGGTCGTTGGGAAATGAGTGTAAATTTTAAACCTGTGAAGTAAAGCAATGCATATAGATTCTTAAGAAAAACAGAATTTAATCAATGGCTCATTCACATGGTACACGGAGATTTCTACCAGAAACCCTCAACCAGGAAAACCTTTCTTATATTCATTATATATAATTTCACCATTCACTATACAATATATACAATGTTTTTAGGTATTCTGTAGATACCAAAACCCTAATCCCTAAAACTGGGATTATTTCTAGTAAACCGCTAAAAATAGAAAAATCCGCTAAAAATAGTAAAAACCACCCAAAAAAAAAAATTGGGGCGCTGCCCCGAACGCTACGTGTCACCAGGGGGGGGCATACCTTCCCCCCTAGGAAAGCACCCTACACACACAGCACAAACAGAGCACTAGTATGAGGGGTCATCAGATACAGTTGTCATATCTGACGCGCCCACACACACACATGCAAAGAATATAACACATACCCAACATTCTCCC